>JAVJIF010029502.1:0-79748 GCA_038442645.1 Agave tequilana | reverse complement strand
GTACTGAATCACATTCCAGCGGGTAAGGACGGACTGCCCCTACTTCCTTTAGTTCATCCCTCTGAGCTAGGGATGCAATCTGAGCTTGGATGCCTTCAAGAACTTCACGTCCATAGAAGGGCTTTCCTTTGACTTCTCAATCTTTGGTTGCTCGTTGCTATGTGTTCTTCCTCATTTGGTTACTCCCCTATCATTGTTATTTCGGTTACTGAGGAGTTGAGCGACATCATCTGTTAAATGTTGTCCAAAGCTTCTTGCTGGGTCTTGAAAGTTTGCTCCTGAGCTTCCAACCGTCGACGAGGTCATCATTACCGTTATCAGCCACATTCACTGACACCTATCCGGTCGCACGAGCTGACTGTCGATGAAGAGGCATACCCACTGTCATTGTCCTTCTCATCAGACCATTGGACTAACCCTTTCATTGGTTTTGGTGAGGCTATTGCAGTTGAGGAGATGGTTGTTCATAACTGTAGGGTATTGCGACCTAGATGTGGTGTTTCGGAAGACACTTTCTTTGTGTACCAAGACTTCACAGAGACCCGGACTATAATCCGGATCTGGAGAACTAGAGGGAGTGGCATGGGACTCTCGTTTGTCTCTACGCAGCTCTCGTCCCCTTCCGATTATGTTACGGATGCAGAGAGAAGATCTTGCGATACCCTCCTTTGCGATGTTTCCACCGGAGCTTGCAACGCAGTCAGTCAAAAACTGATCGGCGGCCTGGAAGAGTGGCAGGGATTGGTCCTAGCCGGCAATGGACTGAGTGGACTATCACCAACTGACATCCCACTTGTTGACAACAGGAGGGAGAAGTCCGGAAAGGTCCCGACTTCCGTTTGCTTGTCAAGAATTCTCGCAAGTTAGACCCAACCGGGCTTAAGCGTTTTAGCGTAGAGGCACTGTTGGATTGCGGATAGGACGATGTCTTGTTCTTTTCATCACCGCAGAAGTTAGCACTAAATAGTGCTTTAGCTCTAGCTTCGCGGCTAAAAGCTTTGGAAATGCCCCTTGGGTGCTGAAGCTGCATAAGCACCGCTATCAACACTTTGGGATGATCCCTTAGCTCCGCTGCGAAGAGCGAGCTTACCCTTGAGGAACTGGGGAGCGGAGCACGCTGTGACGCTTTATCCACTACCTTGCTGCAAAGGAGGTTAGCACCGCTGGGTGCTCTAGTCCTAGCCTGGCGGCTGGGAATTTCATGCGTACCCTGAGGTATTGTGTTTGCCACACCATCAGTCTTCGCTCATAAGAATGAGGCTGGGGCGAGGAGTTACTGCTCTAGAATTAGATGAAGGTATGGTCGCCGTTAACTTCGCGGCTGACAGTCTCAAACGAAGCAGATAGGCCTCTTGCCTTTTTCTTCGCAGGAGAAGGCACCTGTGCGTAGCTACGCCTAAAGCTTCATATAGAGCTTTCTGCTTTAGCCTTCACACTACTTGAAAGGAGATTTAGGTTCGCAGGGAACCTGGCTAGCCACACATGAGGCTGAGAGGAGTTGGAAAGATTCTGCTTCCAGTTTCTGCTCTAAAACCTTGGCCATTGAGACCTTTCTATGCTTTCGTGTATGGAGCATATGGACCACCCCCAGAGAGGAGCTCTTCGAATTTTCATTGGTCGAAGTGAACGACTAGGTTTTCGAAGGTAACAAGTTCAAGATTCTGACTTTTGCATTACGGGTTGCTTTCTTGTTACGCCAGAGGACCGTGGTAGGCTCTCAGGGAGCCTTATCTGTCTCCACAGAGACTTGCTTCGAAGACTTAGCCAGAGGGGCTCTGGTTATACCGGCTTTCTTGAATTCAAGTAGTAGACCTGAAGGTCTATTCGTCGCATTGCGACACTTGATTCTCAACAGTGGAGATTCGTTCCCCAGCGGAGTCGCCATCTTATTTTCCATTGATTTTGCAAAGGGGAAAACTTACAAAAAAAGTGTCGTCGAGGAGCTAAATTACAAGTAATTCTTTGAAATAAAAGATTACAGGTAGATCTCCTCTGTGATTTTTGGGGAAGTGTGCCGGTATGAATCTGATCAGCGCGTGATCACTTTATCCCTTTGACGATGCGATCGATCAGACAATCGGACTACTGCCTGATGGGATTCCCTTCTCGCCTGGTTCGGGGAATCGGAGAACAGAAGGTTGATAAAGCCCTCTTGTTACTTCTCGAGCTGCCTCCGCTTTGGAATTCCTTCTCGCCTGGTTCCGGATTCCTTGAGAGGGAGGAAGATTTTAGGGTATTAGCACCTGATTAGAGAAGTAATTCTCTGAATTCTTGAAAGTAAGAGAGTAGATCTCTGTTTTTAGTCCTCTTCTCCTCTTTTCAGCCTCTGTCTCTGTGTGTGTGTGTGTGTGTCTTCGTATACCTCTGGTGGGCTATTTATAGGGAGAGCAGAGGTATAATTGTCCCTTGAAAGTCTGGAAATAGATTGAGTCAATCTATTTAGATCTGGAAAGTAGCCTTGCCACGAGCTTAGAATCAGCTTTTGCGAAACTAGGAATAGCAGGTAATGTTGATCTCCTGATCCGCTTTGATTCTTTTCAAATAACTGAAAGATCTCTCCTGATCTTCTTACTTGTTTTAGGAGAGTCAAGAGATTATGGTAAACAATTGCCAATTTTGATCTCAGATTTGATCTCGATTAGATTTGACCTTGAATAGATTTGATCTCATCTGGAGACTTAATTGGTCAAAAGTGACCATAAAAGACCCACAGCGGAGTTACTGCATCGAGCTCGTAGCGGAGCTAGGTGAAGCGTCTGGCGAAGTTTAAAGAGAAAGCTCTTCAGTGGAGCTGGATACTTTTGTGGCGAAGCTACCAATTACCCTTTTGCGCAGCTGCATAGGGTTTCGGGCGAAGTTAACTGCCTGCGGAGTTAACTGAGCATCTCTCGTAGCGAAGTTCGAAGGAACTCTCTGCGATGCTAAGCAATTTCAGCTTCTCATGCGGAGACTTATCTTGTGAGCTCGTGCGAGACTAAGTGTTAAGCTAACTAAGTGTCCCCTGACCTGCTTGGCCTTCTCACGAGCTTTTCTTGGTTTTTACTGTCTGCTTCGCTGGATTAGTAGAGGCCATGTTGCTGATTCGTCCCCTTTGAGATGGGGTGAAGAACTGGTCGTCAGCTTGTCTGCCGCTTGTCTTTTGTAGATGTCAACAAGTTAGATGTTGTTCAGAACAGTTAGGAATCTTGTCTTTTTTAGAGTGTCAACAATGTGCATATTCATCAAGGTAAAATCAAGACCACATTACTTTTTCAATTTTTCTTCCTAACCTTGGAAATCAAACAAATAATCTTATTTTGACTAAGTATAAGAAATCCTAATTATGGTTCTCCTATTTCTTAAAATTGACTTAATTTCTTATAAAAACTATGTCAAAATATTGTTCTCTTCTCAAAAAAAATTTTGTATATGTCATGTAAGTTATGTTAGAACCCTCCCCCACCCTATCATATGCATTGTCCCCAATGTATGAAAGAAATGAATAGATGCATGAAATGAAATGCAAAAAGAGGTAAAGTACTGATACACTGGGTCGAATGAACCCATAGTCGTTTCATTTACCGGCACCGATTTCAAAAAAGGTTTAAGGCGTTGAATATTTACCTTAAAGTCATTCCCATTCTTGGTGTTACTGATCTCTACAGCACCGTGTGAAAACACGGTCTTTACAATGAATGGCCCTATCCATCTCTATTTCAACTTCCTTTGAAAAAGATGAAGCCTAAAATTACAGAGTAAGACTTTTTATCTGGGGACAAGTTTTTCTCATGATAAATTTATCATGAAAAATCTTAACCCTACTTTTTTGTTATTTTAGCATTCTCATAGGCCTCATTTCTCAACTCCTCAAATTCGAAAATTTGCAATTTTCGAAGGTCACTGGCCTTGTCTAAATCAAAATTTAGCTGCTTGATGGCCCATAAAGCTCGGTGCTCTAGCTCAACAGGCAGGTGGCAAGCCTTTTTAAAGACTAACCTATGATGAGACATCCCTAGAATTGACTTGAAAGCGATCGTGTGGCCCGTAAGGTATCTACCAGTTTGGTGGACCAGTCTTTTCTATTTGATTAACAGTCTTCTCCAAAATAAGTTTAATTTGTCTATTAGAGACCTACCCCCCGCTAATCTGAGGATGATATGGTGTGGACAATTTGTGAGTTATAATGTACTTTCGCATAAGAGCTTCAAAGGATCTATTGCAAAAATGGGTGTCATTATCACTGATGATAGCGTGAAGGGTTCCGAAGCGTGAGAAGATGTTCTCTTTCAAAAACTTGATGACAACCTTATTGTCATTAGTTTTTCTTGGAATGGTTTCTACCTACTTGGACACATTCCACAGCAACCAATATGTATTGGTTCTCAAATGAATTAGGAACTGAACCCATAAAGTCGATGCCCAAAACATCAAAGACTTTTATATCTAGAATTGGTTAAAGGGCATCATGTTTCGCTTTAAGATCTTTCCTACCATTTGGCATCTAAGGCACGTCTTGCAAAACTCAAAGGCATGGCTAAAGAGACCCCTTTGCAGCACTTTTTTAGAAGTTTTGCGGGGATCAAAGAATCCACCGCATGCAATCTCATGATAAAAAGACAGACCACTCTTAATCTCATCATCGGGATCCATCTCGTAATGATTTGGTCGAAACAATACTTGAAAAGATAAGGTTCATCCCAGAAGAAATACTAGACTTGAGATAAGAACAGGGGAGACATCTTGTTTAGACCAATTAGATAGAGTTTGGTTCATGACTAAGTAGTTTACTATGTTAGTGAACCAAGGTTTTCTAAAGGCAACCAAGAGTTGTTCATCAGGAAAGTTATCATTGATGGGAAATTCATTACATGGTGAGTTTGGGAGCGAGAGAGATGGTCAGCAATGACATTTTCTACACCTTTCTTCTCGAATCTCGAGATCGAATTCTTGAAGAAGCAAGATTCAATGAACTAGTCGAGCCTTAGCATCTTTCTTCGGTATCTTAGCGCAGAATGATCGGTGAAAATGGTGATTTTGGACCCAAGTAGGTGTTGGCCCAAAGGCCTATCACTCTAGTTTTGATGATGATTAACTCATGTAGTTATAGTACTAATATCTTGTGTTTATATAGTTTCAGTTATTGATTAAGATCGTAGTTGGTGCTTAGCTTCAACAAAGGAGTTTTAGAGCTAACACATGTATTCAAGAGCTCGCGAGGCAAGATCACATCTAGCACTCCGATGGAGTCAAGCTCTTTGGATCGTGTTTTGATCGAGTCAGCTTGAAGAAGGAGTTCTACAAGAAGGACTGTTTGTTTAATTTGAGTTTGTGTTTAGATCTTGTGTATATTAGAATCAAAACAAGTTTACATGATTTAACGTATATTAGATTCATCTATATACATATATGTTTCATATATTTAGAAAACTTATTTGATGATCCTATTCATGTGTTTTAGAGTTTTGTAATTAACAAAACATATTTTGGATTTTATGTCAAAAACATAGATATATCATTTACATGTGTATTAGATTCTATCCATATATAATATGATTCAAAAGAGTTTAAATATCTTGTTTTTGTAATTATACAAGTTTGGGAAAAATCGGATTTCCATTTCAAAGTTCGGTTTTTGGAAAATACTGATTTTTGTGTTAAGCTTAATTTCTACATCACAAAAATAGTTCAAATAGTTTATAATATGTGTTGATTTTTGGTCACACATATTTGTTCTTCAAATATTTATAAGAACTGATTTTGTGGAATTTATGAGAATTTATGGGATTTTATTAAAATTAAATGTCTAAGTTTCAAGTCCCTTATTAGCTGCCAGAACCTGCTGGCGGTCGACCGGGCGGTCGACCGGATCAGAGGTCGATAGACCAGACAAGAGATCGGTAGACCGGTCAGTCGACCGATGTTCACAAGAAACGTGCACAATGCCAGCCTAGAAGGCCGGTCGACTGGGCGGTCGACCGACTAAAACTACCCCAACTCTCGAGTAGCGACCGGGCGGTCGACCGACAGGCTGTGCCCAGTCAACCGGGCGTCGACCAGAGCGCCAACAATCAGAAATATGACCGTTGGGCCGGTCGATCGTAAGGTCAATTTGGACCTTTTTCTAGCTGCCAACGGTTATATTTTTGGAGAGGCTATAAATAGGGCTTCTCTTGGGCTGTTTTCAACAAGATTTTTAGAGTGCTTCTCTTCTCATTTTCAAGTGTTTTGCAGCAAGTTTATAAAGAGTTTTTGTGCCAAAAATATTATCTTTTATTTGTTTTAAAGTGTTGAAAAATTAAAGAAAAGAGAGTCTTTGGGAAATTGGTTTGATCTTTATTTCATTATCTATTTGGTGTTTTTTCCAAGTGTTTTTCTTTGTTATTTTCTTTCCAAACACTTTGTTTTCTCATACTTGAGCTATCATATCTAATGCTATCTATAGGATCTTGTTTTGTGAGGAAAATTGTTTGTGGTCTATTGTGATCACCAAGTGTTATTCGTGGTCTATTATGATCACTAAGTTTGTAATCTCTTCTTTACTTTGGGTTTGTGTTCATCCCTCTAGTGTAGAGGTGATTGTGGTTTGGCTTTGTACATATCCCTCTTTGGGTAGAAGTGATTGAGTTTTGGCTTTGTGCCTATCCCTCTTGTGTAGAGGTGATTGAGATTGTGGTTTGGCTTTGTGTCTCATCCCTCTTGTGTAGAGGTGATTGAGTTTTGGCTTTGTGTCTTGCCTCTTGAGTAGAGGTGGTTGTGTTGGAGAGAGAAGTTGTATACTCTAAGTTTGTAATTGTAAATTCCTCAGTAGAGATTCCCTTTGTGGGAGGTCCTGTGTGGACGTAGTGAAAATCCTTCTGTGTGAACGCGGGGACGTAGAGCAGTGGCTCGAACCTCGAAATATATCTTAGTGTTTGCGTTTGATCCAATATCTCTAACTCTATCTCTCTTATATCTTACATTACTTTATATTATTCATATCACATACATGCTTGGTATTGGTTGTATGCCATACTTGTGTTGAACAAGAGAGCTTCATATAGCACTTCAACTCTTAATTTAGAGGAATCTCGAGGAGATAGTCCAGAGCCCTTCACGGAGAATTCGGCTACACTCTTTGGTTACACATAGTGTGTTGCATTTGAATTTTTAATTACGCATATTTTGTCATTAGATTAGCTAGTACATCTATTCACCCCCCTCTAGGTATATTTCAATTGGTATCAGAGTCTACGCTCCTGATATTCGATTTAACCACAGAGGAGTGAGATCTTGGCTTACTAATCTAGATTTGCATTTTCACACATATTTGCTTACACACACTCATGGATTTCATGACCCCTCCCATGTATGATGTTACCAACATTAATATGTGAAAGTATAAGATGAGTATATACCTTAAAACCCTAGGAATGTATGTTTATCTTGCCACTACCAAGAAATCTTATCTTGGTAATGACAAGTATATAGAGGCCAATGCACAAGCCCTAGTGGAACTTAGGCACACACTTAGCAAAGATTATCTTTCTATTATTCTCATTGTGATTCCGCTTTTGCAGTGTGAAACACATTGACCTCTCCCGAGCTACAGACGACAAACTATGTGGAGAAGGACCCTTGGTGGATGAGTCCAACAAAACTTGCTATATGGTCCAAGGGATTGACTACCTTGAGGTACACTCGGACACTCAACTAGATGATAGTGCTAGTTTTCTGGTGATGATAACATGGATGCACATGTATTAAATGAAGAACTATCTATAGTGTGAAAATTTACTTTCAAAGTACAAAGTTTTTAAAAACAAGAGTTCTAAATTAAAAGAAGAAAATGAAAATTGTTTTCAAAGCTAAACATGATTTTACAAAAGAAGGTTTATATTTCAAGAGAAAGAGAATCTTTGAAAACTCAACTTGACCTTACTTTAAAAGAAAATGAAATTTTAAAGAATAAAAATGATTGTGATGATGTTTTGAAGAATAATAAGGTTTTGACTTCAAAACTTGATATTATTTTAAAGGAGAATAATTCTTTGAAAAATAAATTTGTTTTAATTTCAAAAGAACTAGATTTAGTTTCAAAGAAAAATATTTCTTTAAAAAATGATTTTGATTCCCATGTTCGTCATGCTACTATAGATTCATCTTCTATTAATAAACATATTGCATGCTTCACTTCTTCTTCAACATTGAAAAGATATTTGCATGTTGAAGAATAGTATAGATTGTTTGAGCTCCACTTTGAGCCAATGTGCTATGGATCATAAGAAATTGGAATTCATGTTTCGAAAGAAACAAGTTTCACATATTCATGCACACCAATCACGGCGTACACATGCTCATCATGCTCACATACATGATTCTATGTATGCTTATGTGTACACTTGTAAACATTATGGACGTAAGGGCCACCTTGCAAAGTTTTGTTATAATAGAATACAAAATTCAAATTTTGCAAACAAGTTTGTTTGGGTTAGGAAAAGTGCTAACCCCCATGGACCCAAAAAGGTATGGGTACCAAAATTCACCCCTATTGTATTTGATATAGGCGTGGGCTCTCACATGATGTGGGAGGTATGGTGCCTTGATGGTGAATGTGTTTGAGCTTGATGGACACTACATTGGATGCATCACCTTCAAGGATGTTTGGTGGGAGGACCACCATGGTTTAGAGACCTAGATATTAGCCCTACTGATTTTGATAACTATCTCTTACTCCCATTTTGATTACATGCTCTCATTGATTGATTTTTAGCATGTTTTGATTTTTCATGTTCATTATATTAAATGCAATGTCAATTAGACTTGAGATATACATAAATAGTATTTGAAATATACACATGTTTATATGGACCATTATTTTTGTATTCTCACTATAGTTTAGCTATTGTGTAAATCCTAGCTCTAAAGCACGTGCATTTACCCTAATGATCATGTTTGTTTATAATTTTGCATTTCATATTTTTAATTACTTGTTCAGATGGAGTTTTCGTTAAAACTTGTGTTTATACCTGTACAAGTAGTGAACTACACTTGATTATTATATGTTTGTACTTCATTGCTCATTTGTACATATTACATATACATGTATAAACTAGTTTGATGATTCTTGTATCTCAACATGTATTCCCTATTTTTGTACATGTTTTAATAAAATGTGCTTAGCTTCATGTATATGTCAATTTTGTCCAAAACTTAAGATATACATGTCTATCCTAGAGTCACTTGCTTTTCATTCAAAAATTTATTTTGACTCATTTATTTATGGGATATGTATGTATATTTTTAGTTTCAATAAAACATACATATACCTTGAAGCATATTTAGTTTTGATGATTTCTTGCTTTTGATAAAAGAAAATTCATATGAGCTTCAATGCCTCATTTCCATGATTTTGTTGATTACATGATTCTTAAACTCTATGTTTGGTGTTTACTCATGATTTTTTTTTTTCATAAGCATATATGTGCTTTATTACTATTGAGTGTCGTTGATCATATGATTTTCATATTTTCAAGGATAATTTATTTTTATTCCTTACTTGTAGGATTTAATACTAGTTTTCAAAATTATCTTTAAAACTAGTCTTTATTTTTTAATTGGCAAAGTTTTCAAACTATGCTAAAATATTTTCAATTATGATTTTTGAAAACCCCTACCATCTAAGGGTGGTTGGATGGGCGACCTTGCCTTGTATACCCTTATTGCATATGTTTTAAACTTGTGCATGAATAGGGTGGTAGGTATGAGTTATGCACATAATTTTCATGGAATTTTACTTTGGTATACTCATATATGTTTTTCTTATATATGTATGCTTCAAATTTCAATTAGTATCAATTTCAATTGGTATTTTCAATTTCATACATACATATAAATGATTTGATTGTGCTTGTTTTACAATATATTACATTCTTAAGCATAAATTATGGCTATGTTAAGCTTGATTTTATTCCAAATGTTAATTGGTATTTTTACAAGCTTATACATTAATTTCAATTGGTATTTATTTGGTATCAAAATGTACTTCATGTTTCACCTTCAATTGGTATCAAAATCTACTATTGGTATCTTAAAAAAATTATAAAAGTGGTACCAACATTTATTTGTCAACTACAATTTGATTCATGGTATCAAAATTCATTTCGTTGACTTTAAGAAATTAAAAATTTTGTTTTAAAAGTGATTTCAAAATTTGTTGATATGTAGGGGAGCTTAACATCTCCTCTATATATAGATTCATGTTGAGGTATATTACACATATAGTAGAGCTTGACCTCTCTTCCTTGTGGTACATATGTGTAGGGGGAGCTTAACATCTTCATTTATACATTGTATATTATGCGTTACGTGGGTTAGGGTCTAGTCATCCCTTCTCCATATAATGCATGTATGCAGGGGGAGCTAACTTTACGTCTCTCCCTTCATGAATGAATATAGCATATACATTTTTATTGTTTGATTGTTCTCACCCTTTGTTGATGAATTGACAAAAAGAGGGAGAAGAATTTTGAGAGTTTATATATGAATGTTTATATTGTCTATGGATATATGTGTGTGTTTAGTTTATGTATTTCATTGAATCTATTTGTTTATTGCTATGCATGAGTTAAGAGGGAGCTTCTATGAAGCTTATCTTTAATCCATGCATATATAACTCCATAAGTTTTGTTATCATCGAAAAGGGGGAGACTGTTGGCCCAAAGGCCTATCACTCTAGTTTTGATGATAATTAACTCATGTAGTTATAGTACTAATGATCTTGTGTTTATATAGTTTCAGTTATTGATTAAGATCGTAGTAGGTGCTTAGCTTCAACAAAGGAGTTTTGGAGCAACACATGTAGATTCAAGAGCTCGCGAGTCAAGATCACATCTAGCACTCGGATGGAGTTAAGCTCTTTGGATCGTGTTTGGATTGATTCGGCTTGGAGAAGGAGTTCTACAAGAAGACTTCGGTTTGTTTAGTTTGAGTTTGTTTAGATCTTGTGTAAAGATAGATAGTGTTGATATGCTCAAGCTCACACACACACACACAAGTTCAATTTGTTTGATTTTCAGTTTAACCGGTTTTAAATTTCAAGTTCACATATATATGATTTTCATGAATAGATAAAATTAAAACAAGTTTACATGGTTTAATGTATATTAGATTTCATCTATATACATATATGCTTCATATATTTAGAAAAACTTATTTTGATGATAATATTCATGTGTTTTAGAGTTTTGTAATTAACAAAACCTATTTTGGATTTTATGTCAAAAACATAGAAATATCATTTACATGTATATTGGATTCTATTCATATACAATATGATTCAAAAGAGTTTAAATATCTTATTTTTGTAATTATACTAGTTTGGGAAAATCGGATTTCCATTTCAAAGTTTGGTTTTGGAAAATATTAATTTTATGTTTAAGTTTAATTTCTATATCACAAAAATAGTTCAAATAGTTTATAATATGTGTTAATTTTTGGTCACACGTATTTGTCTTCAAATATTTATAAGAACTGATTTTTGTGAAATTTATGAGAATTTATGGGATTTTATTGGAGTTAAAATGTCTAAGTATCAAGTCCCTTATTAGCTGACCGAACCTGCTGGCGATCGACCGGACCAGAGATCGGTCGATCGGTCGGTTGACCGATGTGCACAAGAATGTGCACAAGGCCAGCCTAGAAGGCCGGTCGACCAGGCGGTCGACCAACTGAAACTACCCCAACTCTCGGTAGCGCCGATCGACCGAGCGATCGACCTACAGGCTGTGCCTGGTTGACCGGGCGGTCGACTGGAACGCCAACGGTCAGAAATATGACCGTTGAGCTGGTCGACCGGCCGGTCGACCAGAAGGTCAATTTGGACCTTTTCTAACTGCCAATGGCTATATTTTTTGGGAGGCTGTAAATAGGGCTTCTCTTGGGCTGTTTTCAACAAAATTTTTAGAGAGCTTCTCTTCCCATCTTTCAAGTGTTTTGCAGCAAGTTTACAAAGAGTTTTTGTGCCAAAAAGATTTATCTTTTATTTGCTTTAAAGTGTTGGAAAATCAAAGAAAGAGAGTCTTTGGGAAATTGGTTTTGATCTTTATTTCAATATCTATTTGGTGTTTTTCCCAAGTATTTTTCTTTGTTATTTTCTTTCCAAACACTTTGTTTTCTCACACTTGAGCTATTATATCAAATCCTATTTATAGGATCTTGTTTTATGAGGAAAATTATTTGTGGTCTATTGTGATCAATAAGTGTTGTTTGTGGTCTATTGTGATCACCAAGTTTGTAATCTCTTCTTTACTTTGGGTTTGTGTTCATCCCACTAGTGTAGAGGTGATTGTGGTTTGGCTTTGTGCCTATCCCTCTTTGTGTAAAGGTGATTGAGTTTTAGCTTTGCGCCTATCCCTCTTGTGTAGAGGTGATTGAGATTGCGGTTTGGCTTTATGCCTCATCCCTCTTGTGTAGAGGTGATTGAGTTTTGACTTTGTGCCTTGCCTCTTGAGTAGAGGTGGTTGTGTTGGAGAGAGGAGTTGTATACTATAAGTTTGTAATTGCAAATTCCTCGGTGGATGTTTGATTGAAACTTGAACGAGAGAATAAATATGTAAAAAATAAAAACAAATAATCAAAGAATTAGAAGGTTAGATTATTCTCGTTGTTCAATTCTATCCGCTGCAGCAAGGGCAAAGCGGGTCGTGTTTCACTGGGAGGGAGGCGATGGAATCATTGGCAGCACAGTATATCTGTAGTCAAGACTTAGAGAAAGGTTGGTTGTAGTTTAAAATAAGAAAGTAGATCTAATCAAGAGGGGAGTCTAGGTTGCTAATCTACCTTCACTACTAGTCTCGATCTAGGGGTTGTATCCTTTTAAACTAATAAAACATTCATCTAAATTGTTAACCCTAAGTAAGAAACGTAAGATGTCCAACTTAACTTGTCTACACTACGCTAAGCCAAACCCTAATTTTACCCTAAGCCAAATCCAATCCCTAATCATTAAACTATGCCAAACCATACCCTAAACTTAATCTAAAGCCAAACCCTACTCTAATCCAAATCCAAGCCCTAATTATCGAAATCATTAAGTTGGACTATCATCACTAAACTTCAAAGGATTAATCTAACCCTAGCTTGCAAATCCATTAGACTAATCAACTAACCCTAGATCTAATCCTAGTCGATCTAGTGATTAGCTACCCTAAAATTATTCTACCCTAGCATCCTTTTTGTTTTATCCATCTTTTTATTTTTAAGATCTTTTAAAGAAAAGAAAGAAAGGAAGAAAGATTAAAGACATCACCAAAAACCAAACCAAGAACAAAGAAATAAAGATGTAGACCTGAAATTAAAAGAACCAGAATAAGAACATAAAAAAAAAAGATAACCTTTATTGATGCAATCCTTGGGTACAAGCTCCTTCTCCTTCCTCCTTACAATAGCCAAGCCAAAGCCAACAGCAATTACAAAGAAGAGAACTCAAAAGAGGCTAAACTAATCTACCAAAAAAACCCTAAATCCTTAACCCTAGCCTTATTCTTTTTTTCTATGGATAAGGTACTCTGTACGTACTTCAGGGGGTCCTTTTTATAGAAGATTTGGGCTGAAGTCTTCAAAATAAAGCAGACCTCCTTCACGCTCCCTCTATCTCTATCAATAAGCCGCGAAAACGTGGCTTTGACCGCGTTTTCGCGGCAATCTCGTGGCCAATTGTCACGCGCTTAAGCGCGTGGCCTTTTCTCGTCCGTCCATCTGGGTGCCTCCTCCTGTATTCTGCATCCTGACTCTTGATCTTGAGAATTCAGGATAACTTGGGAAGCAAGTTATCAAAAATCTGAATTTGAAAAGGATTTGGTCCCTTTATCTTTATCTTCAAGCCTTTCTCCCTTAGATTTGAATAGCAATTAGGAGTCCTACTTTATCCTTCCTCCTCCTCCCTTAGATTTTAAATTAATAATTTAAAATCTAAGTTTAGATTAGGTTAGATTAGATAGAAGCTTCTAAATCACTAAAATAAATCATGCATGTGGGCTTGTGGGTTTTTTGGGCTTTTGGGCTTCAATTGGGCTTCATTTATTTATTCTTTAATTACTCAAGGCCTGCACAATACTAAACAATAAAACGTTACGTAGCAGTGCTTTATAAAAGAATAAGTAGGGAAATATGATGATAAATATGCACTTTTGATTACCTATCACACCCCCACACTTATCTTTTTGCTCGTCTCGAGTAAAAATAAAAAGAAAAAAGGAAAATAAATAAAAACTAACCTATCTTAACTCACTTTCGTAGGAATCACGGTTGCACTTAGTACGTGCAACAAGCCGTTAAACCTCTAGATTATCTCTAGAGGATGAGTGTGTCTCGTGAGGGTTTTCAGTGGATTACACCTACAAAATCCATAAAAGAAAAGAAAATGTTAGTGATTAAATTTTTTTATTTTGAAAAAGGAGAGAAATATTTGAAATATGTTTGAAGAAACTAAGTAATCTATAAGTTTTAGGATTATCATTTTTATTCATTCTTGAACTTAGTCTCTGTACAATAATTCGTTATCAATTTTAGGTAAGGATTAAAATTGAATTTTTATATAGTATCTTTTGTTACCTAAGTCATATACATCCTTGTGAACGTGAATCTTTACTAGGGATTCTTTAACTTAGACTCTCATGCCTCTATTATTATTATTATTATTATTATTTTTATATATATATATATATATATATTTTAATATGTATAACTCATCTAATTTTATTTTGTATAAGTATCAAGGCTTCTTGAGGCCCTCATACCTAACTAATTAACAATTAGATGTGTTAGTACATATATAGATAATATTTTTTAGTTTTCTTAGGCTTTCTAATTCACCCGTGTAGCGAGCCTAAGGTCAGTGGCTCCCAAACCGATCAGTTTTAGGGCACCGGGTGAGAAAACACCCCACGGACTTAAGGACTCGAGTGAACCAGGCCACAAAACTAAGGACTTTATTTATAAAATCACCTTTAGGTATGAATACTTATGTTTCTTAAGGCACATGTATCCAGCTTAATTAGTGAAATTTTTTTATTTATATTATATATATTTTTTTATAAGGCACAAGAGTCTTTGTTTTAGAATCCTGAATGTGTAAGTGCATTAGATATGCACATTTCATTAAGATAAAAATCAAGACTAATTACTTATTCAATTTTTTCTCTTATACCTAAAAATCCAACAATTTATTTTATTTTGACTAAGTTTTTAGAAATCCTAATCATGATTTTCCTAATTCTTAAGATTAACTTGGATTTCTTTCAAAAGATAAGTCAAAATATTGTTTCCTTTTCAAATATATATATTTTTATTTTTGTTAAGTTAATATTAACCTAAAGTTAGTAAGTTAATCATTATATTAGTCTGGTTAGTAAATTTCTTTTTTTTTTAGAAATAAAAGAAAAATTTTGTTAAGTTAATAACCTAAGGTCAGTGAGTTATGTTAACAGCAACCTATAGTTAGTCAATAATCTATGTTAAAATAAATATTTTTATTATTTTTTTATTTTTTTTATTTATTTATTTTATTTTATTTTTTTTTTTAAAAGTTTAGCGTTAGTACCCTTCCCCACACTTATCTCACGCATTGTCCCCAATGTATGAATGAAATGCATGCATGAAATAAACTACAAAAGGAGTATAGGTTCCAAAAATTTACCGATAGTGCGGGTCAAAGAGACCCATGGCTGTGTCTGCATCCGGTACTGGCTCCAAGAATGGTTTCAACTTTTGACCATTTACCTTAAATTCATTACCACTCTTCAGGTCACTAATCTCTACAGCTCCATGTGGGAATACAGTCCTAACGACGAATGGTCCTGTCCATCTTGACTTTAATTTTCTGAGGAAAAAATGAAGTCTCGAATCATAGAGTAAGACTTTTTGTCCGGAGACAAAAGTTTTTCTCATGATTAACTTATCATAAAAACCTTAACCCTATTTTTCGTGATTTTCACATTTTCATACACCTCATTTCTTATCTCCTCAAGTTCGAAAATTTGCAATTTTCGAAGTGCACCAGCCTTATCTAGGTCAAAATTAGTTGCCTAATTGCCCATAAGGCTCGTTGCTCTAGCTCGACAGGTAAATGGCAAGCCTTTCCAAAGACTAGCCTATAAGGAGACATCCCTAGAATCATTTTGAAGGCGGTCCTATATGCCCATAAGGCATCCATCAATTTGGTAGACCAATCTTTGCGGGTTTGACTCACGGTTCTCTCCAAGATAAGCTTTATTTGTCTATTGGAGACTTCTACTTTTCCATTAGTTTGTGGATGATAAGGTGTCAATATTTTGTGGTTTATGGAGTATTTTCGCATAAGATCCTCAAAGGCTCTATTGCAGAAATATGATCCATTATCACTAATTATGGCACGTGGCGTTCCAAAATGTGAAAATATGTTTTCCTTCAAGAACTTGACAATAATTTGTTGTCGTTGTCTTTCTAGGGATGGCTTCAACCCATTTGGACACATAGTCCATAGCCACCAATATGTATTGGTACCCAATGAATTTGGAAAGGGTCCCATGAAATCGATGCCCCAAACGTCATAGAGTTCTATTTCTAGAATTGGGTTGAGGGGCATCATGTTTTGTTTGGAGATCCTACCATCATTTGGCATATTGTGCACGTCTTGCAAAAGTCGAAAGCATCCTTAAACAGGGTGGGCCAATAGAAGCTACTCTGTAGTACATTTTCGGCTATTTGCGGGGACAAAAGTGTCCACCGCAAGCAAATTCATGACAAAAGGCTAGAACACTTCTAGTTTCCTCTTCGGGAACACATCTCCTAATTAATTGGTCGCTACAATATTGAAAAGGTAAGGGTCCTCTCAAATGAAATACCGGACTTGAGATAAGAACCAATATCTATCCTGTTTTGACCAACTAGATGGGGTTTGGTTTGTGACTAAGTAATTAACTATGTCGGCAAAACATGATTCCGTAGAGATGGCTAAAAGTTGTTCATTGGGGAAGTCATCGTTGATGGGCAGTTCGTCGGAAGGTGCGTTTGGCACACGAGAGAGATGGTCGGCGATGACATTTTTGACACCCTTTTCATCTCAAATTTTGAGATCAAACTCTTGAAGGAGGAGGATCCAACGGATGAGTCAGGCCTTCGCATCCTTCTTGAGCATAAGGTATCAAATCTCTGAATGGTCGGTGAAGATAGTGGTCTTGGTCCCAAGTAGGTGTAACGCCCGATCCGGCGGGTACGGAGACGTTACTGCGACGTATATACGCAGGTCAGAAATACCCTCACATATATACGCTAAGCATCAGTAAAGGCAAGAATCAGAGTACGGAAGTACGTGGTGCATTATACATTCCAACATATGGGTACAATTATAAAGTTATCACCAGGGGTGACAAATATTACAAGAATATTACATCACCAATATGACGCAATTGCGAGAATACAAAGGATGGTACAAGTATGAACAGTACAAAAGGTGGCTCAGAGTCATAGCAGGAAAACTCTAGAGCCGAACAGGGGGGCCTGGAAGGGTGGGGCTCTGGACGGTCTGCTGGAGATCCACGCTACCGCTGCGCCACTCTGATCAGCAACTGGGAGAATCCACATGCTCCAAGCTCTAAAACCTGGACATGAGGATCCAGAGGAGTCAGAACTCCCCGGCGAGTGGTGATGCGAAAGCCAGATGGCGAGCATAGGTAAGCACACGTGTATCGATAAATCTGAATCATAAACATGCATTGAAAACTGTGTCGTGGGCACAAGCATGCAGGAGCAAGTAGATATACAACATATGATATCAAGCAGGGAAGACTCATAGTATGATCAGATAAGAGCAGGAGACAAGTGGAATCGAATACAAATAGAAAGGTAGGATATGACAGATATAGTATAATGATCATAAAACTGAAAATCTGAAGTAAAACCCAATACAATCAACATGGCAAAGCATACTACGGATTCGTAGCTGGCATCTTTTATCATTATTATTATTATTACTCGTCTTACCCCAAAGTCTGGATATGTGAACTAGCGCCCCAGCGCACATATATACACATCTGAGTAAAGCAAGATTGTTATTGGAAATCAAAGGGGGGTATCAACGAACAATGTTTAAAGTGGGTCCCATACATACCCGGAACCACGGCCAGGATTGTTCCGTTACTTGTGGACGGAACCTGCCGCAAGGCGATTAGGAGGGTCTTATAGAATGCCTTTTATCAAGATAGTACCATGAAGGAGGGAGCCAGCACTCCCTTGGTCGCCTGGAGGCCCACAGGTCAGACTGAAAGTTTTAGTTGCACAACATACCTAGTACCACTATAAACACGAATATATATTGATAGCCGCAAGTTTCCCCCGACCCGATGCAAGTTGTTCCTTTTTATGATTTATTATGTGGTTATCAATTTACAGGAATAACGGTTGCAAGACATGATCAGGAGTTCAGGAGTACATGAGTACTGTAGATTCAGGTCACTGTATATGTATAATACAGGGTAACAAGTATAGTATTCCCGTAAATGTGATAGTCACAAGTCAAGTATTAATATGCCAGGAGGCAGGTGACAAGTCATGTCATAATAGGGAGCAATTATCAAGTAGTAGCATGTCGGATGTCAGGTGATGACACATCAGTTGTCAAGTGATACAGACAAGTGTTCAGTATTAGTAGGTAGATGATAGGTATCAAGTAATAGCATGTTAAGTGTTAACATATCAAGCATAATAGCATGTTAAGTGTTAACATATCAAGCATGTACTTGTCAAGTGATAGAGTAATAGCTGAGCACAATCAAGCAGAGCTGAGCAAGCCGGAGCGAAGCTAATGTACAACACTAAATGCTATCACGCTCGGCGTGGTTACCGCTCGCAACATAACTAGACACACATGTCGCAACAAGCGTATGAACGTCATAATACCGCTCACGGGTAAGCCATGCCCACGGGGTAACTACATTCGAACGGAGTAAGCAGTAAAGTGTTGACGCTAGGTCCACCTACCAGGCGTAGTATAGAGAAAGTCCAGAGGACTTTAAACCTTAAAGGTTGTACCCAGAGGTTAGGGTACCTGCTGAGAAGGTTTTAGTTCCAGACACAAATACATAAGACAACCAAGTCGATCCGACGAAGCGGAAAAGCCAAAAGGAAAGCGAGAACACTCGCCTAAGTTTTCAGAAAACATAGTGAAATCCCCGATCTCCGGAATCCAGGAAATCAACGCGTCAACGCGTTAAAGAGAAGTGATAGAGAGAGGAGAAAATCAAGAGAGAAAGAGAATGAGAGAGAGAGGAGAGAGAAAGTGAGAGCTAGAGAAAGAATTCACTGGAGAGAGAGTGTACAGGGAGAGAGAGTATATACAGGGGGATGCGGGTTTGAGAGTGAGACGCGGGGTCGCAGATGCGGGAGTAACGTCACGTAGATGCCACAAATGCGAGGATCGAGACCCGCGTTCAAGTTATAACACGAGAAGAATACAGACGCGGACATGGGCTCAGCGTTGCGTCGATACAAGAACGCGAAGGATGCGTTATATAAATGTCAAGAACGCGAAGATTCGCGTTAAAGAATTGCTTGGACGCGGGGGTGAGATCCGCGTCAGCAATTCTCAGAGAGAAAAAGGGAGACAGGGAGAAGTGAGAGAGACGCAGGGAAAGAGTGAGAGTGGGACGCTGGTTTTGGGAGGAAAACAGAGAAGAAAGAGAAAGGAAAGGAAAGGAAAAAAGAAAAGAAAGAAAGAAAGAAGGAAAGAAAAGAAAGAAGAAAGGAAGGAAAAGAAAGGGAGGGAAGGGAGGATGGTAGCCGGCCATGGCCGGTGGTCGCCAGCGGCTGTCGGAGGTGGCCGGCGGCTGTCGGAGGTGGCCGAAGACGGCTGGAATCCGGTAGCCCAAGTCCAAGTAATCATGGGGGTGCAAGTCTAGCTCATTTGGAAAATTTAGAGTTTTGCAAAAGGGATGTCGGAGAGCGAAGCAATAGCTCGTTAGAAAGAGCTCTCCGAGGGGAGGAAGATGGCGTGGTTCGTGGTGGCCAAGGAGGTGTAGGTGGTGGTGAAAATGGTGGTGAAGTTTTGGAGGTTAATGGGTTGTTTTCTTGATGAAGAAGGAGGTGATGTTGGTGGTTGGAATTGGTGGTTTTGTTGTTGGAATTGAGGAGGAGGTGGAGGAGTTGGTGGCAGAGATGGTGGGTGGAGAGGGTGGAGAATGGTGGAGAATGGCCGGCCAAAGGAGGGCACGGGGCTGTTTTTAAGGGCTGCCATTCGTTCTCTGTTGGAGGAAAGAAGGAGGAGGAAAAATAATAATGAAAGAGAGAGAAAGGAGGAGGTGTTTATATAAGGGAATTAGGAGATATTACAAGTTTGCCATCAACCACTAAAAAGAGTTGCGTCTCTTTTGAAAAAGGACCCGCGTCTCATTTAAGTGAGAGCCACGATTGGACAAAAGAGAGTCAGACGCGGAAATGAGATCCGCGTCCAGTAACGCGAAAGTTGCGTTAGACAAAAAAGACAAAAGTCATGATGACTAGTTCAGAACTGATTTTGCAGGACATAAGCATTAAATGCAGAATGGAGAGGATCTCTACATTTATTGATCGAATCTAGATTTGGTGAGCCCTGCGTCTGGCGAGGAGAGAGAAATGGAAAAAGGAGAAAAGTAAAATATCTGGATAAAATTTCAGTATCTGGGAAAACACCGAAAACTCCGGAAAGGTCCAAAACATTAAGTAGCTTGGAAAGCTTCTTAAAAATTCTCAAAAATAATAAATATTATTTAGAGATTTTTGGTGAAATCGGTTTTCAAAAATCCAATCCCATTTTCAAAATAAAAATCCTGAAGTCAACCGTCAATACCGATCTATACCGAGTCGGCCGGATTTTGATAAAATCTGAAAATCTCAAAAATGTCAGAAAGGAGAAAACATAATTTTAAGAAGAAATATGAAAGCGGAATCTAGAATTTTATTCTAATTGTAAACTAAAATTCCTGGAATCAACCAGTGATACTGGCCGGCACCAAATCCAGGGGAATTTTGATAAATTTAGAAAATTCTCAGAAAAAGTATTTAGATAGAAAATGTGATTTTAAGAAGTTATGGGAAAACTGTTTTTAGAATTTCAACTCCATTTGTAAATTAAAAATCTGAGAATCGAGCAGCGGTATTGGTCGACCCCGGTTTTGAAGATTTACAACTTAATTCAGGAAAATTCCAGAAAATTATGAAAAATCTAGAATATTGGAAAACGATATTTGAAACTGAAATCGGTCAAATTAAAATAGCAGAAGGACCAAATCGAGCAATACATTAGGATCGGGTTCCCGGTTCAGACTAGGGTTGACTTCGAGTTCACGAATCCTAATCCATGACAAAACAATCATATAAATAATTCATAACACAAAATAAATACCGGAAGTAAATCAAAAAATACGATTAGAAAATACGAATATGCAATTAAGTACTTATTCCGGGAGCGGGGTGTCACATTCCTTCCACCTTACAAAAAATTGCGTCCTCGCAATTTCGATAAGGGGAAGATGAACACAGAAAGGATAGGAACGAGGATTATGCCAATCAAGATATGAATAACTGTGAGTTGTTCTCCCTAATCGACTGAATGGTAAACTCAGGACTGAGACATCTCTGCCCTTCTGCCGTATATATACATCCTCTGACGGTGTCATAATAATACTGATCTGATATCTGCTTATAAAAGAACACTGTCAGAACTTCAAAAGGCTAACCCATTCTGAATAATATAAAGTGAGCTGACTTTGTGAGATAATCAATAATTCTGCAATCAGACTGTGAACCAAAGCTGATGAAATCCATAGAAATCTGTAGTGCTGAAATCCATAATACAAATCCCTGCATGGCATGATGTTGTCCTTCTGCAGTAGAATTACTGATGTGCCACATACATACTAATTCCCCGAGAATAAACCAGAATACCCAGATAAAGAAAACTCTGATAATACTGAGTATGAATCAAGAAGACCAATAATTAAGAATTTCTATGTACTGGGCGTTGCTAACTCTGAAAGACGTAGCCTAGAATATAGAATAACTATGAAGAATTCTGAATACTGACTTCTGAATGGTAACCCGACTGCAGATGAAACATGTAGAAGATATCTGAGCCCTGCAAGAATGGTCGAATGGATCATTGACAAGGATCATGGCGATAGCTCAGATACAGCGATAAAACCATGTTCAGCAGATCCATGAAAACACGCTAGACGAAAGAAATCTGAGGAACGGGCTAGAGTGCTAAGCACTGAAGGGACTAGTCACGGACGAAGCCAAGCTTAGATGAGGCTATCGCGTAGCATAGCTCAGGTGTTAAACATTAGGGTGCAGCGAAGCTAACGCTCTGCGAGGTTCGCACTTGGCGAAGTTCACGCGACGAAGCCAGCGCGTAACACAACGCTAAATGCTAAGAACCAGGGTGTAGCGAAGTCCACACCCGGATAGGTTCACGGGTGACTAGAACACGACCCTCGCTTGGCGAGGCTAGCGAAGCCTATGGACCACCAAATCAATAAAGACTGCCAGGAGTAAGTGGCTCTGAGAACGCGATCAAGAAATCATAATAACCGAAACGAGTCTCGAATGTTGTCTTCTAAATAATAACCTGACTGCAAATCAGCTCTGAGAATACCCGAGTCCCATGAACATAGTCGAAGAAATCATGATCGCTATTGGAGTAATAAAAATGGAAAAAAACCATAACTCTGTCTGCCAGAAGTCCTGATTCTGAAATACTGTTATATACTGACACTCCTCATGTAATGTTACAGTCTACCTGATTATATAAGCGATGACTACTCCACTTGATGTACTGGTCTCCCATGATGTATCCATAAATACAAGAATAGAATGCGAAGCCAAAGATCTATCCAATATAAGACAATGTGATGTACCGAGTCGAGGAATGCCAGAACACAATGAGAGCGAACCACATCTGCCCTGCTGTTACCTCTCTAGTCTACGCATATCTTAAGTTCGCATAAAGATTACGAAAATCAGAATAGTAAAAAAAAGTAGAAGAGATAGGAACCATGAAATAGGGAGGTAGACACGGACGGATTAAGATTGGTGATGATAGCGCAATGAGAAGGATATGATATAGAGAACTTAACAACTCCCAGACATGCTAAAAATGGGGATAAATAGTTACGGTCAGTACCTTCCAGGTTCCTTTGTAAGATATTGAGCATCCTTTCCTGTTCTCACTCCATCCGTATCTTGACTTCCTCTTCAGTCAGATTATATCCTTGCCTCCTTCTACCCTGTGCCCTAGTTCTTGATCTCTTTTGTGTATGACTCCATGCTTGATGCTGGGGATGAAGCGAGTTTATTCTGCCAGTAGGTCTTGGATTCCTTCCCAATGGTGATACTGGATGAGTTGATCTGATCTGTGCGATGTTCTCTGCCTCCCTGAACAGACAGTCACTTTTTAACTAATCTCCGGACCCGTATACGACATAATTTATAACCTTTCTGGCGGTTGCGTTGTAGGTGCCCAGCTTCAGACAATACCCACGTGTCATATGTTGAGGGCAAGTTTGGAGGGATGACTTAGCTAGTGGGGGCATCCAGGGGCCTGTCTAAGTCTTCAACTTTCCATCAACTGAGAGGGTCTCTTTGCCAACTTCATCTACATCTCATCCTGATCTTTCTTTTCCAAGTCCGTTCTACTCCCCGAGCGATGGCAAAAAACTTGAGAATACATCTTGGCTGCTTGAGAATAAGAAACATCTTGATCCTCATCTTCAGCTCTCACTACAATATTACTTGCTCGGTTCTCCTTGTCAGCCACCATGTAAGACACTGACCGACTATACCTTAGGAATTTTGCAGCGTACTTATTTACAATTCAATCTTCTTACTGCAATTTGATAAATCGTTCTTTCATTTTTTTCTAAGCTATTACAGAGAAGAATCTTCTCATAGAAATCCTTTGAGAACTGGTCCCAAGTGATGGGCTTTTCCAGTCTCGCTGCTTCTACCAACCACCACGTCCTGGCCATATCTTTCAACTGAATCTTGGTCACTTCCGCTTAGTTCTCGTCAGGGACCCGAGTTGCCTTCAGAAGATTTGTCGTGTTTACCAGCCACTGCTATGCATCCAGGGCTCCTCCATGCCCGAAAAGATTGCCGGCTATAATTTCCTGAAATCCGACATGTTGTTGGCTTCTATTCCCGGAGTGCAACCAATAATCTTCGGTGCGGGACTTTTCGTCTGTTCTTGTTAGTTTTTCATCATATTTTACAAAAATCATCTCAAATTAACACTTCCTCCATTAGGGCCACTCTAAGAAGAACCAGAACCGTTATGATTTCCCCATCTTTTCATGTCCGAGTTGGTCTAAGAATAACGAGAAACTGAAGTATGAAAGGATGGGAGAACTTCAGAATTCAAGGGTAAGATTATCAAGAGAGAATGGATAACTTTGTACTTGTAGTAGAATTGTATAACCACGACTCATGCATTCCAGTTGCAAATTTCTTTACCATTAATTTGCCGACTGGTTGTACTGAGGATGTGAGAGCCTAGGCTCTGATACCACCCTGTAACGCCCCGATCCGGCGGGTACGGAGATGTTACTGCGACGTATATACGCAGGTCGGAAATACCCTCATGTATATACGCTAAGCATCAGTACAGGCAAGAATCAGAGTACGGAAGTACGTGGTGCATTATACATTCCAACTTATGGGTACAATTACAAAGTTATCACCAGGGGTGATAAATATTACAAGAATATTACATCACCAATATGACGCAATTGCGAGAATACAAAGGATGGTACAATTATGAACAGTACAAAAGGTGGCTCAGAGACATAGCAGGAAAACTCTAGAGCCGAACAGGGGGGCCTGGAAGGATGGGGCTCTGGACGGTCTGCTGGAGATCCACACTACTGCTGCGCCACTCTGATCAGCAACTGGGAGAAGCCACACGCTCCAAGCTCCAAAATCTGGACATGAGGATCCAGAGGAGTCAGAACTCCCCGGTGAGTGGTGATGCGAAAGTCAGATGGCGAGCATAGGTAAGAACACGTGTATCGATAAATCTGAATCATAAACATGCATTGAAAACTGTGTCGTGGGCACAAGCATGCAGGAGCAAGTAGATATACAACATATTATATCAAGCAGGGAAGACTCATAGTATGATCAGATAAGAGCAGGAGACAGGTGGAATCGAATACAAATAGAAAGGTAGGATATGAACAGATATAGTATAATGATCATAAAACTGAAAATCCGAAGTAAAACCCAATACAATCAACCATGGCAAAGCATACTACGGATTCGTAGCTGGCATCTTTTATCATTATTATTATTATTATTACTCGTCTTACCCCGATGTCTGGATATGTGAACTAGCGCCCCAGTGCACATATATCCACATCTGAGTAAAACAAGATTGTTATTGGAAACCAAAGGGGGGTATCAACGAACAATGTTTACAGTGGGTCCCGTATATACCCGGGACCACGGCCCAGGATTGTTCCGTTACTGGTGGACGGAACCTGTCGCAAGGCGATCAGGAGGGTCTTATAGAATGCCCTTTATCAAGATAGTACCAGGAAGGAGGGAGCCAGCACTCCCCTCGGTCGCCTAGAGGCCCACAGGTCAGACCGGAAGTTTTAGTTGCACAACATACCTAGTACCACTGTAAACACGAATATATATTGATAGCCGTAAGTTTCCCCCGACCCGATGCAACTTGTTCCTTTTTATGATTTATTATGTAGTTATCAATTTACGGGAATAGCAGTTGCAAGACATGATCAGGAGTTCAGGAGTGCATGAGTACTGTAGATTCAGGTCACTGTATATGTATAATACAGGGTAACAAGTATAGTATTCCCGTAAATGTGATAGTCACAGGTCAAGTATTAATATGCCAGGAGGCAGGTGATAAGTCATGCCATAACAGGGAGCAATTATCAAGTAGTAGCATGTCGGATATCAGGTGATGACACATCAGTTGTCAAGTGATACAGACAAGTGTCCAGTATTAGCAGGTAGATGATAGGTATCAAGTAATAGCATGTTAACTGTTAATATATCAAGCATGTACTTGTCAAGTGATAGAGTAATAGCTGAGCACAATCAAGCAGAGCTGAGCAAGCTGGAGCGAAGCTAATGTACAACATTAAATGCTATCACGCTCGGCGTGGTTACCGCTCGCAGCATAACTAGACACACGTGTCGCAACAAGCGTATGACGTCATAATACCACTCACGAGGAAGCCATGCCCACGGGGTAACTACATTCGAACGGAGTAAGCAATAAAGTGTTGACGCTAGGTCCGCCTACCAGGCGTAGCATAGAGAAAGTCCAGAGGACTTTAAACCTCAAAGGTTGTACCCAGAGGTTAGGGTACCTGCAGAGAAGGTGTTAGTTCCAGATACAAATACATAAGACAACCAAGTCGATCTGACGAAGTGAAAAAGCCAAGAGGAAAATGAGAACACTCGCCTAAGTCTTCAGGAAACATAGTGAAATCCCCGATCTCCAGAATCTAGGAAATCAACGCGTCAACGCGTTAAAGAGAAAGTGATAGAGAGAGGAGAAAATCAAGAGAGACAAAGAGAATGAGTGAGGAGAGAGAAAGTAAGAGCTAGAAAGAGAAGTCCATGGAGAGAGAGAGAGAGTGTGTGTGTGTGTGTACAGGGAGAGAGAGTATGTACAGGGGGATGCGGGTTTGAGAGTGAGACGCGGGGTCGCAGACGCGGGAGTCATGTCGCATAGATGCCACAAACGCGAGGTTCGAGACCCGCGTTCAAGTTATGACACGAGAAGAACACAGACGCGAGCATGGGCTCCGCGTTGTATCGATACAAGAACGCGAAGGCCGCGTTATATAAATGTCAAGGACGCGAAGATTCGCGTTAAGGAATTGCTTGGACGCGGGGGTGAGATCCGCATCAGCAATTCTCAGAGAGAAAAAGGGAGACAGGGAGAAGTGAGAGAGACGCAGGGAAAGAGTGAGAGTGGGATGCAGGTTTTGGGAGGAAAACAGAGAAGGAAAGAGAAAGGAAAGGAAAGGAAAAAAGAAAAGAAAGAAAGAGAGAAGGAAAGAAAAGAAAGAAGAAAGGAAGGAAAAGAAAGGAGAAGGGAAGGGAGGATGGTAGCCGGCCATGGCCGGTGGTCGCCGGCGGCTGTCGGAGGTGGCCGGAGACGGCCGGAATCTGGTAGCCCAAGCCCAAGTCCAAGCAATCATGGGGGTGCAAGTCTAACTCATTTGGAAAATTTGGAGTTTTGCAAAAGGATTTCGGAGAGCGAAGCAATAGCTCGTGATTGGTCACTAATGTTGCACATTTATTATCATATTTCCATACTTATTATAGAATAAAATCTGCTTTGTCCTAATTAAATGTTTAATTTATTTGCAGGCCCATTCCTTAGGGAGATGAAGAGAAACAAGCCCAAAAGCCCACCAAATTCTGATTAATTCAGAATAAATTTGAAATGAAGAAATCAGGGCAAAATCTTGGCATATAAGGAAGGTTTAGAAGAATCCTCCCTGAATCAAGATGAAGAAATCAGGGCAAAATATTGGCATATAAGGAAGGTTGAGAAGAATCCTCCTTGTGGACAAAATCTTGGTATATAAGGAAGGTTGAGAAGAATCCTCCCTGAATCAAGGAAAAATCTTGGCATGTAAGGAAGGTTGAGAAGAATCCTCCCTGAATCAAGCACAATCAAAGGCTGTTTTGTCAACTTTTGAAGAAAAAAAACAAGAAATCAGAAGAAGATACGGGAAATACATCAGACAAGGAGATTCCCCCAATCTTCCTGGGATCTTCTCCTTTAGGTTTTTTACCTATAAATACTGGTTTTAGCTGAGCAAGGAGGAGGAAGGCAGAGATTAGGATTTAGCCTAGTTTTCATTCTTTGTAGTTTAGATTTTTAATTTCTTTTTATGTAATTTGTATGTAACTTAGGGTAGAAGAAGATTCATGTAAGTAAGAGAGAGAGGCTGATGTTGAGAGTGACACCGATGATGTACCTCCTCCTTTCTTCCATTGTCTCTGCAATTAATAAAGGTAAAAGTTCTTTTTATGTTCGTATTTTCTTTTGTTTCGTCTTCCTCTTCTACTTTACCTTGGTTGTTGTTGTTGAGTTTACAAGTGAATTCCAAAGCAAGTATAACTAAGCTACGTGAGAGCCAGCGATAGTTCATGAAGACGTTCTCCTCCTCCAAGATCCGCATCACTTCGTTCTTGCTAAGCTTGACGATATAATGTGCACGGGGACTGAGCTCGAGTTTATGATCTATGCGTTGAACGCCTCCGAAGCAAAGGTAGAACATGCAACGGTTTCTAAGTAAGTCATCAATCAACCTAGGTAAGTATTTCTACACTTTTCTTTCTTTCTTTTCTTTTCTTTCTTAGTTTAGATCACCAACTACCTCCTCCAACTCTTTCTTCTCCACTTCATTGTACATAGTCGCTTTTCATCGTTTTCTGATTTTTCACCTTCTTCATCTTTCATCTTCTTCTAACTTTAACATACTTCTTTTTCTTTTTGAAGAACTTTCGCTTATGTTCATAAGATTTCAATAAAGAACTGTAACGCTTCCATCGCAAACCCTCCTTGTGGATCACGACCCGCATAGCCACTTGCTATAGCGGAAGAATTGAGCACTTGCACATTCTCTTTTTAAGTTCTATAATCTCGTATTTTTTGTGCAGGTCAGCCTCAATCAAATTTTGGCGCCGTTGCCGGGGAGGGTAACATGTTTTTATTGAAATCTGAATTTTTCTTGAAAATTTTTTTAGAACTAAAACGAATTTTCTTCTCTGTTGCAGGTTACAGGGCAATCAAAGTAGGAAATTAATATTGCAGTGACATACAAGTGGTATTGGGCCTCTGCTCTAGAAAGCAGAGACCCATTGCCCTCTGAATTGCCGCGTTCCCACAGCAAAAGCCGCAGATCCGCGGCAATAAAGAGCTGACTACTAACAGGTTTTTGCAGGGCTGCTAGCTTTGCAAATTCTAGTTTGCTGCAATTATTATTTCTTATATGCCATCACAAAACCTGCTAATAATCAACAGTAAAAAGTTTGTTGCAAAAGTTAAAAATTGATTAGACGTTTGCATTTTAGGCACGTGTCTTTTCAATTCATTTACTTTTACTGTTGAAGAGTGCTGGAGCAAGGTACGTATGCATTGCATTTAGCATAGGACTCACTTCTTGGTTGATTTATATCGCTTTGAGTGAATCTTACATATCTTGTACACTTGCACAAATTTATCTTAAGGGCACTAACCATAACAAGATAAGGTGGGGATTTAATCACCCTTTCTTAGCCCAAAAATCAGATTCCAAGCACTCACTAACCCAATCCTAACTAAAATTGAGTAGACGTTGGCCCTAGGGACATCTCGGACTCAATTAGGAGATTATCCTAAGGGGGAAAAAGTTGGAATCTAACTCCTGCAAAATCAGTATCTAGGAAAGAGATTGAGGGCCGAAAGCCCGAAGGTTGGTGGTTATTTAATTAAGGAACGTCTTTGACGGAAAACCTCCCACCAACCTTGCCCTGACCTGGCTGATTAGCTTGTGGTTAAAGTCTACATTAGACCTCCCGTGGACAGTCTAACCAGTTAGGAGTCGTCTAGGTCCTAAGTCTACCCTAACTTAGGCTAGAATTTTTTTTCTTTTTTTTTTGTTTATTTTCTTTGTTTGTATTCTATTGTGTGATATGGACTATAATAATAATTTTTCAACTTTAATAATGATCCATGTTACACATCGAATTCTTTTTCGGATATTATCAACCCGGCATATCACAACTTTGACCAACCTAGTGTGCCGGATTGGTCTTATCCGAATCAATATGACCCATACCCCCCATCGTATGACTATAATTTCCATAACGATTTCAACTCTTCACAGAGTCAGTGGGGATTCACCTACCCCGAGTCAGATTTTCAACCAAATTGTCCTCCTTCTCCACCCAGTCCATATTATGTTCAAGATTCATACTCAGTTCCACCCGTCCAAAATAGGAAACCATCAATTATGGAAATGAGTATGCGTGAGTCCAAACATAAATCCCAAAATCTGATGGACTCACAATTTCACTACCACTTCCAAGACAATTCTTCATCTTTTCATCAAAACAATGAACCTATCAACTATGAAAAGATGCTTGAAGCCATGACTCAGGCTCAAACACTCGTAACCGTGACATAGATATGATGGTCGAATCTCTACGTTCCCACCGTCCTGATGTTACTAACTATTCTGTTAGAGCCGAAGAATTATGTAGTTTTGGAAATTAAGATTCCATTTCAGAACAACCATTTGAACTTGCCCAAACTCCAAATTTTGAAAAAGATATTGACAGTTTAGCAAGTTATCCTTTTCCTGAAATAGAACTTGAAAATGAATATGATCCTGAACCCCAACTTAGTGATTCTATTTTACTTCCCGATTCGATTATGACTCGGTATCTTCACCTGATTTCGATCTTTTCCCGGAGTCAACATTGGATCCTGTACCAATTCATAATGAAATTGAATCACCCATCTTTGAGGATCATATTGAACTTGACCAATTATACACTTTTGAAGATCCTATTGACAAATTGTCAAGTTCTCATTTTTATGATATTGAACTCAATGAGATATGTGACCTAGATTCTCAAATTGTGATCCAGTTCAACTTTCTGAATCAATATTGACTCATGTTCTATTACCAAACTTGAATAATATTCTAGAGTCGGTTTTGATTCCATCACCTCTCATCCCTGAACTGGAATCACCCATATTAGGTCACATTCCATTGTTGGAAAATACATGTGGACTTGAGTTTCAACTTCTTGACTTGGACCCAATTTCTGAACCTATTTCGACTCCTGAACCTTTACTTGACTTAAGTCACCTTCCTGAGTCGGTATTAGTTCCTGTCCTTCCTGAGTCCAAGTCAACTGTTCTATCATTTCATACTCCATTCTGGGACGAGGTGGTTGACAAATTTGACTCCGAAATTAGTTATGGAATATGGAAATTAGATGGGGTTAAATATTTAATAAAGATCCTTCATGGATTTATCTTTTTAATGGGTTATATTAAAGATATTTCTGGTGGGTTCCTCCGAGACCCAAGAAAAGTTGATTGGGCCGTTTCGTGGACCAATCAGACCGCCACCGGAACCACCACCTTAAGGTAACCTTTTCCTTCCCTTTCTTCTTTTTCATGCATCTATGCATTAATTCATACATTGAGGACAATGCATGAGATAGGTGTGGGGGAGGGTCTAACATAACTTTCTTTTTGTTTAAAAAAATAAAAAATAAAAAAATTAACATTTTCTTTACTTTTAAAAACTTTTTGAAAATAGAAACAATATTTTGACATATTTTTTTGTAAGAAATTAAGTTAATTTTAAGGAATAGGAAAATCTAAATTAGGATTTCTTATACTTGGTCAAAATAAGATTATTTGTTTGATTTTTAGGGTTAGGAAGAAAATTTGTCAAAGTAATTAGTCTTGATCTTTACCTTGATGAAATATGCAACCTTCATACACTTACACACTTAGGGTTCAAAAACAAAGATTCTTATGCCTTATAAAAAAAAAAAGATAAACAAATCTAATTATTGATTAGCTAGGTGCTTTGGCCTAAGAAAGCCTTAGTATTTATGCTAAAGATGATTAGATAAGTTTGAAAAGAAAAAATATATAAAAATTCTCTGATTAAGCTGGGTATTTGTGCCTAATAAAGCATAAGTGTTCACGCCTAAAAGAGATCCATATAATAAAATCCTTAGTTTTGTGGCCTTGTTTGCTTGAGTCCTTAATTCCGAGGGGTGTCTTCTCACCCGGTGCCCTAAGGCCGTCTGGTTTGGGAGTCATCGATTAAAGGCTCGTTACATGGGCAGATTAGAAAGCCTAAACTAAGGAATAATACCACAAAAAAAAAATTATATATAAATAAATAAGGCATAAGAGTTAGAGTTAATGAACCCTTCGTCAAAATTTTCACAGTCACAAGGTGCATATGACTTAGGGTAAAGTAATAGACTAGATGAGAAGTACAATTTAACTCCTTACTTTGATTGATAACAAATTTTGAATAGAGACTAAGTTTAGGAATGAAAAATTCAGTTTTCCTATAACTTATAGATTGCTTAAATCTTACAATTATATTTCAAATATTTTTCTCTTTCAAAATGCTTTTCGAAAATACTAACTCTTTGTTTCTCTTTCTTTATGGATTTTGTGGGTGTAATCCACTGAAAACCCTCACGAGACAAAACTCGTCCTCTGGGGGAAACCTAGAGGTTTAACGGCTTGTTGCACATGCTCAGTGCAATCGCGTGCCTGCGAAAGTGGTCTAATAATCCTTAGTATAGTTTAGTTGTTTTGCTCGAGGACGAGCAAAAGATAGGTATGGGGGTGTGATTGGTCACTAATGTTGCACATTTATTATCATATTTCCATACTTATTATAGAATAAAATCTGCTTTGTCCTAATTAAATGTTTAATTTATTTGCAGGCCCATTCCTTAGGGAGATGAAGAGAAACAAGCCCAAAAGCCCACCAAATTCTGATTAATTCAGAATAAATTTGAAATGAAGAAATCAGGGCAAAATTGGCATATAAGGAAGGTTTAGAAGAATCCTCCCTGAATCAAGATGAAGAAATCAGGGCAAAATATTGGCATATAAGGAAGGTTGAGAAGAATCCTCCCTGTGGGCAAAATCTTGGTATATAAGGAAGGTTGAGAAGAATCCTCCCTGAATCAAGGAAAAATCTTGGCATGTAAGGAAGGTTGAGAAGAATCCTCCTGAATCAAGCACAATCAAAGGCTGTTTTGTCAACTTTTGAAGAAAAAAACAAGAAAATCAGAAGAAGATAAGGAAATATATCAGACCAGGAGATTCCCCAATCTTCCTGGGATCTTCTCCTTTAGGTTTTTTACCTATAAATACTGGTTTTAGCTGAGCAAGGAGGAGGAAGGCAGAGATTAGGATTTAGCCTAGTTTTCATTCTTTGTAGTTTAGATTTTTAATTTCTTTTATGTAATTTGTATGTAACTTAGGGTAGAAGAAGATTCATGTAAGTAAGAGAGAGAGGCTGATGTTGAGAGTGACACGATGATGTACCCTCCTCCTTTCTTCCATTGTCTCTGCAATTAATAAAGGTAAAAGTTCTTTTTATGTTCATATTTCTTTTGTTTCGTCTTCCTCTTTTACTTTACCTTGGTTGTTGTTGTTGAGTTTACAAGTGAATTCCAAAGCAAGTATAACTAAGATACGTGAGAGCCAGCGATAGTTCATGAAGACGTTCTCCTCCTCCAAGATCCGCATCACTTCGTTCTTGCTAGGCTTGACGATATAATGTGCACGGGGACTGAGCTCGAGTTTATGATCTATGCGTTGAACGCCTCCGAAGCAAAGGTAGAACATGCAACGGTTTCTAAGTAAGTCATCAATCAACCTAGGTAAGTATTTCTACACTTTTCTTTCTTTCTTTTCTTTTCTTTCTTAGTTTAGAGCACCAACTACCTCCTCCAACTCTTTCTTCTCCACTTCATTGTACATAGTCGCTTTTCATCGTTTTCTGATTTTTCACCTTCTTCATCTTTCATCTTCTTCTAACTTTAACATACTTCTTTTTCTTTTTGAAGAACTTTCGCTTATGTTCATAAGATTTCAATAAAGAACTGTAACGCTTCCATCGCAAACCCTCCTTGTGGATCACGACCCGCATAGCCACTTGCTATAGCGGAAGAATTGAGCACTTGCACATTTTTATTATAAGATCTGAAATTTCGTATTTTTGTGCAGGTTTTACCTTAATCAGCTCGTTAGAAAGAGCTCTCAAAGGGAGGAAGATGGCGTGGTTCGTGGTGGCCAAGGAGGTGTAGATGGTGGTGAAAATGGTGGTGAAGTTTTGGAGGTTAATGGGTTATTTTCTTGATGAAGAAGGAGGTGATGTTGGTGGTTGGAATTGGTGTTATGGTTGTTGAAATGGAGGAGGAAGTGGAGGAGACATTGGTGAAGGAGTTAGTGGCGGAGATGGTGGGTGGAGAGGGTGGAGAATGGCCGGCCAAAGAAGGGCACGGGGCTGTTTTTAAGGCTGCCATTCGTTCTCTGTTGGAGGAAATAAGGAGGAGGAAAAATAATATTGAAAGAGAGAGAAAGGCGGAGGTGTTTATATAAGGGAATTAGGAGATATTACAAGTTTGCCATCAACCACTAAAAAGAGTTGCGTCTCTTTTGAAAAAGAGACCCGCGTCTCATTTAAGTGAGAGCCGCGTCTGGGCAAAAGAGAGTCAGACACGGAAATGAGATCCGCGTCCAGTAACGCGAAAGTTGCGTTAGACAGAAAAGACAAAAGTCATGATGACTTGTTTAGAACTGATTTTACAGGACATAAGCATTAAATGCAGAATGGAGAGGATCTCTGCATTTATTGATCGAATCTAGATTTGGTGAGCCCTACGTCTGGTGAGAGAGAGAAATGGAAAAAGGAGAAAAGTAAAATATCTGGATAAAATTGTAGTATCTGGGAAAACACCGAAAACTCCAGAAAGGTCCAAAAAATAAAGTAGCTTGGAAAGCTTCCCAAAAATTCTCAAAAATAATAAATATTATTTAGAGATTTTTGGTGAAATCAGTTTTTAGAAATTCAATTCCATTTTCAAAATAAAAATCTTGAAGTCAACCGTCAATACCGGTCTATACCGGGTCGGCCGGATTTTGATAAAATCTGAAAAATCTCAAAAAATGTCAGAAAGGAGAAAACATAATTCTAAGAAGAAATATGAAAGTAGAATCTAGAAATTTGATTCCAATTGTGAACTAAAATTCCTGGAATCAACCAGTGATACTGGCCGGCACCAAATCCAGGGGAATTTTGATAAATTTAGAAAATTCTCAGAAAAATTATTTAGATAGAAAATGTGATTTTAAGAAGTTATGGGAAAGCTGTTTTAGAATTTCAACTCCATTTGTAAATTAAAAATCTGAGAATCGAGCAGCGGTACTGGTCGACCCCGGTTTTGAAGATTTACAACTTAATGCAGGAAAATTCCAGAAAATTATGAAAAATCTAGAATATTGAAAAATGATATTTGAAACTGAAATCGGTCAAATCAGAATAGCAGAAGGACCAAATCGAGCAATACATTAGGATCGGGTTCCCGGTTCAGACTAGGGCTGACTCTGAGTTCACGAATCCTAGTCCATGACAAAACGATCATATAAATAATTCATAATACAAAATAAATACCGAAAGTAAATCAAAAAAATACGATCAAAAAATACGAATACGCAACTAATTATGTATTCGGGAGCGGGGTGTTACAGTAGGTATGGGCGAAATTTCTCCAAAGCAAACACTACAGCTAAGAATTCTTTCTCAGTTGTAGTATAGTTTACTTGGGTTTCGTTTAGTGTCCTATTTGAATAATAGATCATGTGTTACTTGTTATCTTTGTGTTGTCCTAAGACAACGTATATAGCAAAATCGGAAGCATCACACATGATCTCAAAGGACCAGTCCGGAGGTGAGATGATAGGTACAGAGATGAGTTCCAATTTTAGCTTCTCCCATGCGCTAAGACACTTGTCATCAAAGATGAAGGGCACATCTTTGGCTAAAAAGTTTGTAAGGGTCTAGCAATTTGCTAAAATCCCTGATGAACCTACGGTAAAACCCGGCGTGTTCTAAAAAGAACGAATGTCTTTCACGCATTATGGAATTGGGAGTTTGGCTATGATCTCCACCTTAGCCTTATCCACTTTGATCCCCTTCCTAGATATCTGATGACCTAGGACAATCCCATGCTGCACCATAAAGTGGCATTTTTCCCAATTTAGGGTCAAGTTCTTTTCGGTGCACCTTTTTAGCACTAGTTCTAAGTGATGTAGACATTGATCAAACGAATCTCCATAGACAGAGAAGTCGTCCATGAAGTCCAAGAAGCGCTCGACTATGTCGGAGAAAGGCTTAACATGCAACATTAGAATGTCGCGGGGGCATTGCATAGGCCGAAAGGCATTCGGTGATAAGCAAACGTCCCAAATGGACATGTGAACGTTGTCTTTTCTTGGTCCTCCGGGGCTATTGGGATTTGGTTATATCTTGAGTAACCATCCAAGAAACAGTAATACTCATGGCCAGCTAATCGTTCCAGCATTTGGTCGATAAATGGGAGGGAGAAATGGTCTTTTCTAGTAGCGGCGTTCAACTTGCGATAGTCTATGCATATCGAATCTTGGTACGTAGTCGTGTTTACACTAACTCTTGCTTGTTATTTTCCACCATAGTAAAACTGGACTTTTTAGGGACCACGTGAACTGAGCTGACCCATTGACTATCGAAAATGGTATAAATGATCCCATTATCCAACAGTTTCACTATTTCGGCTTGTACAACCTCTTGCATGAATGGGTTTAGCCTACGCTATGGGTCCCTCTTCGGTTTAACCCTTCAGTTAGATGGATTCTATGCTGAACTATTTTAGGGCTTAGTCCCTTGATGTCAGCCATAGTCCAATCAATGGCTTTCCTATGTCTCCTAAGGGTTGCCAATAGGTCTTCCTCTTGCCTATTAGTCAAGCTGGATGCAACTATGACTGGTAGCGTCTCTTGTTCACCTAGGTAGACGTACTTGAGATGCTTAGGCAAGGTCTTTAACTTCAAGGAAGGAGGTGGCTCGATGGGTGGAGGTGTTAAACTTAGAGTCTCCATCTCTATAGAACTTGGACTTACTACCCACTCAATCTTGTCAAGGTTAAGATCACTAGATTCTAACTCTTCATCACCCTATGATTCTAATTTGATCTCCTCTTTGTGCTCATTAGTCATATCCTCAATGAGATTAACCTCAAAAGGTTTGTCAATGATGTCATAGGGTTGTCTACCTAGGTTGAAGACATTGACTTTCTTGGTCAAGTCTACAAATGTCAATATCATGGATCCATTCCTGCAATTGATAATTGCATTTGCGGGCGTAAGGAATGGTCGACCAAAGATGACTGGAGTTTGAGACCTAGGGTTTGACATAGGTTGTGTTTCTAGCACAATGAAATCTACTGGGAAGATAAACTCTTCAACCCTAATTAGGACATCGTTGATTTCTCCTTTTGGAACCTTAACTGATCTATCGGCTAGCTGAATCGTAACTTGGGTCGGGCTCAGTTTGTCTAGCCCAAGTTGTTGATAAATGGAGAAGGGGCGCAAATTAATGCTCGCACCTAAATTAAGAAGTGCTCGACCTATTTCGGCTTGACCTATTATGCACGCTAGGGTAGGGCAACCGGGATTCTTGTACTTGACTGGGATTTGGTTGGACAATAGCTCACTAATGCTAGTGGCTAAAAAAACCTTTTTGGACACGCTAGTCTTCCTCTTCTTGGTGTATATGTCTTTTAGAAACTTTGTGTAACTAGGGACTTATTGTATTGCCTCAAGAAGTAAGATGTTTAGCTTTACTTCGTTGAACATCTCTAAGATTTTCTCCATTTGTGCACTATTGTTACACTTAAACCTATTTGGGTATGGGGCTTTGGTGTGTGCACCGATTCAGCTGGTTGATCTTTTTGGGGTTCATTCGAGCTAGGAGGAGTGGGACTAGAAGGGGTCGATGGTTAAGTCGAGTCTTGTGGCATCATCACTTGGTTATCAACTACTTTTCCCGACCTTAATGTGTGGACCAAGTTACATTGATTCGTGTCTTGAGCTTCATTAGCCTGCCTAATGTTCCTAGGGTTTGGCAATGGTTGACTTGGTAGGGTTCCTAGTTGTCTTTCATTAACGGGGTTAGCTAGTTGACTCATTTGGTCCCCTAACCTACTCAAAGTTTGCATCACTATTTCATGGGATTTCAAAAAGGAGTCCATCTTTCTTTCCATAAATGCAACTCTTGACTCCATTTGTTGTTTTGAAAAGTGGGTGGACTTTGGTTTGGGAATTGTTGATGACATTGAGGTTGTGGGGCTTGGTTAGAGAATTGGGCCTAATTGATCCTTTTGTGGGCTCCAAGCAAATTTAGGGTGGTTTCTCCAACCGGGATTGTAAGTGGGTGAATATGGATTATTGGTTGGCCTATCAAATGCTGCATTCGAGTGTTCGGGGACTCCTTGTTGAGTTAGAAATATTGGACACTCCTCCGTTACATGAGACATGGACTGACAGTAAGTACAGCCTGCAAGGAATGTTGGGCAGACTTGGTTCACGACTTGCTCTCTAGTTCCTAGAGTTTCAAACTTGGTCTCTAAAGACTCTATTTTTCGCATCATGCTTGTCAATTTAGCTTCATGAGCTATATGATCCTCTATGGAATAGGCACCTTCTTTGGAAGCGAACGAGTCGTTCGACTTAACCTTTTCGGATTTGGTTGCCATTGGATGGTCTTATCGGCCAAGTCCTCATATAAGGCCCATCCCTCCGTTTCATTTTTATCCAAAAATCCCCCTTGGCACATGGATTCTAGAAGGGCCTTAGTAGAATAATCTAGACCATCATAGAGAGATTGGTAAAGCCGCCATTTCTCTATCCCATGATGAGGACATTGAGCAAGTAGGTCCTTGAACCATTCGAAGAGTTTCCAAAAAGGTTCATTTGGCAATTGTCTAAACTGCAAGATGCTATTCCTAACTTGAGCAGTCCTATGAACAGGATAGAATTTCTTCAAGAATGTCTTGACGAAGTTATCCAATGATGATATGGAGTCGGCTCCTAGACTATAGAGCCATTTCTTTGCTAAGTCTTTTAATGCGAATGGGACAAAGCGAAGTTTAATAGCATCTACTCCTAAGTTGGCTATTTTCATCATGAGGCATACTTCCTCGAACTCTCGAACTAAAAAGCATGCATCCTCAGATTCAAATCCATGAAACTTTGGAAGAGCGTTTATGTATTGGGGTTTTAACTCAAATTGGTTATCCCCAATATCAGGAACGCTAATACATGAAGGTAGAGAGGTCCTAATAGGATAGAACCTATCTTGCAACGTTGGTTGTTGAGCCTTATCTTCCGTTTTGGGTGGTGAACTATTTCTAGTTGTCTAGATGTAGCCGGGTCTCTTGACCAAGCTGACATGCAAAGTTAAGTTACTAAAGTTAATAAACAAGTTCACCCAAGTCAAACAAGTCAATCAAGTCCTAGTCTAAGCAATCAATCCTAGTCTAAGTTAGCCTAGACGTAGATGACTCCTAACTTTAGGTTATCCTTAGGAGGTCTATTGCCGACCCTAACCACAAGTTAATTGGCTAGGTAGGTCGCAAGGTTGGTGGGAGGTTATCCGTCAAAGACGTTCCTTAATTAAGTAACCACCAACCTTCGGGCTTTCGGCCCTTAATCCCTTCCTAGACACCGATTTGACAAGAGTTAGTTTCGAACAATCTCCTCCTTCGGTTAACCTCCTAAATGAGTCTCAAGTCAACCTAGGGCCAACGTCTAGTCAAATTTTAGTTAAGGTTAGGATGTTGCGTATACGAAATGTGGTTTGTGGGCCAAGAAAGGGTGATGAAATCCTCACCTTATGTTATTTATGGGTTATACCCTTAAGATGTTTTAAATGTGTACATGCCAAACAAAAGAATCAAAATACACTATATTGAACTAAGCCAAACAAGGGTGTTTCCTATTCTATATGCAATTCGTAATGTACCTTTGGTCTCCAGCACTCACCAACAATAAAAGAAAAGAAAAGAAAAATAGACAATGCCCCTAGATGCAACGTCTAAACTTTTTTTATTAGGTTTCGATCACGTCAGCATGTAGTGACAATAATTTTTTTTAATTAGAACTAGGGTTAAACTATCTCTGTTAGGGCCTAAAACTAGGTTAAATTAAAAACTTAGGTGTGCAGTAGACTAACCTTAGAAACTCCCTTTTGTTCCCCCTGTAGAACAGAAACAACAAATTAGGGTTAGATATTACCATGTCGTTCCCTCCCCGGCAACGGCGCAAAAATTTTGATTGAAACTTGAAAGAGAAAATAAATATGTAGAAAAATAAAAACAAATAATCAAAGAATTAGAAGGTTAAATTCTTCTCGTTGTTCAATTCTATCCGCTGCAGCAAGGGCCAAAACAGGTCGTGTTCCACTGGGAGGGAGGCGATGGAAGCGTTGGCAGCACGGTATATCTGTAGTCAAGACTTAAAAGAGAGGTTGGTTGTAGTATGAAATAAGAAAGTAGATCTAATCAAGAAGGAGAGTCTAGGTTGCTAATCTACCTTCACGACTAGTCTCGATCTAGGGGGTTGTATCCTTTTAAACTAATGAAACATTCATCTAAGTTGTTAACCCTAAGTAAGAAGAGTAAGATGTCCAACTTAACTTGTCTACACTACGCCAAGCCAAACCCTAATTTTATCCTAAGCCAAAGTCAATCCCTAATCATTAAACTATGCCAAACCATACCCCTAAACTTAATCTAAAGCCAAACCCTAATCTAATCCAAATCCAAGCCCTAATTATCTAAATCATTAAGTTGGACTATCATCACTAAACTTCAAAGGATTAATCTAACCCTAGATTGCAAATCCATCAGACTAATCAACTAACCCTAGATCTAATCCTAGTCGATCTAGTGATTAGCTACCCTAGAATTATTCTAGCCTTGCATCCTTTTTCTTTTATCTATCTTTTATTTTTAAGATCTTTTAAAGAAAAGAAAAGGAAGGAAGAATGATGAAAGACAACACCAAAAATCAAACCAAGAACAAAGAAATAAAAAGGTAGACTTGAAATTAAAAGAACAATAATAAGAACATAAAAAAAAGATAACATTTATTGATGCAATCCTTGGGTACAAGCTCCTTCTCCTTCCTCCTTACAATAGCCAAGCCAAAGGCAACAGCAATTATAAAGAATAGAACTCAAAAGAGGCTAAACTAATCTAACAAAAACCCTAAATCCTTAACCCTAGCCTTATTCTTCTTCTCTCTGGATGAGGTGCTCTGTACGTACTACAGGAGGTCCTTTTATAGAAGATTTGGGCCAGAGTCTTCAAAATAAAGAATCCCTCCTTCACGCTCCCTCTATCTCTATCAATAAGCCGCGAAAACGCAGCTTTTATCGCGTTTCCGCGGCAATCTCGTGGCCAACTGCCACGCGCTTGAGCGCGTGGCCTCTTCTCGTCCGTCCGCGTTTTTGCGGCAATCTCGTGGCCAACTGCCACGCGCTTGAGCGCGTGGCCTCTTCTCGTCCGTCCATCTAGGCGCCTCATCCTGGATTCTGCATCCTGACCCTCGATCTTGAGAATTCAGGATAACTCGGGAAGCAAGTTATCAAAAAATTCAAATTTGAAAAGGATTTGGTCCCTTTATCTTTATCTTCAAGCCTTTCTCCCCTCAGATTTGAATAGCAATTAGGAGTCCTACTTATCCTTCCTCCTCCCTAGATTTTAAATTAATAATTTAAAATTCAAGTTTAGATTAGGTTAGATAAGATAGAAGCTTCTAAATTACTAAAATAAATCATGCATGTGGGCTTGTGGGCTTTTTGGGCTTCAATTGGGCTTCATTTCTTTATTCTTTAATTACTCAAGGGCTGCATAACACTAAACAATAAAACATTACGTAGCAGTGTTTTATAAAAGAATAAGTAGAAAAATATGATGATAAATATGATGATAAATATGCACTTTTGACTACCTATCAATGTTCCCTTTGTGGGAGGTCCTGTGTGGACGTAGTGAAAATCCTTCTGTGTGAAGGCGGGGACGTAGAGCAGTGGCTCAAACCTCGAAACATATCTTGGTGCTTGTGTTTGATCCATTATTTCTAACTCTATCTCTCTTATATCTTGTATTACTTTATATTATTCATATCACATACATGCTTGGTATTGGTTGTGTGCCCATACTTGTGTTGAACCAAGAGAGCTTCATATAGCACCTTAACTCTTAATTTAGAGGAATCTCGAGGAGATATTCCAGAGCTTTCATGGGGAATTCGGATACACTCTTTGGTTACACATATTGTGTTGCATTTGAGTTTTTAATTCCGCATCTTTTGTCATTAGATTAGCTAGTATACCTATTCACCCCCCCCTTTAGGTTTATTTCAGTAGGTAGGGACAAAATTTCTCTAATGCAAATACTACAATCAACAATTCCTTCTCGATTGTAATGTAGTTCAATTGCGTATCATTGAGAGTCCTACTTGAATAGTAAATCACATGCTGCTTGTTATCAATGCATTGTCCTAAGACAGCGCCTATAGCAAAATCCGAAGCGTCGCACATGATCTCAAACGACTTTGACCAATCTAGTGCAGAAATGATTGGTGCAGAAATAAACTCATTTTTTAGCTTCACCCAAGCATTAAGACATCCACTATCAAAAGTATAAGACACGTCCTTAGCTAAAAGGTTAGTTAAGGGTCTAGTAATTTTGCTAAAGTCCTTAATGGACCTACGATAAAAACTGGCGTGTCCTAAGAAGGATCGGATATTTTTAATATATTTCGGCACCGAGGGCTTAGTTATGATCTCAATCTTGGTTTTATCCACTTCAATTCCATTCTTAGAAATTTCATGACCCAAGACAATTTCATGTCTTACTATGAAGTGGCATTTCTTCCAATTTAGTGTCAGATTTTTCTCGGCACAACGTTCGAGGACGAGTTTGAGATGGTGAAGACATTGATCAAATCAGTCTCTATAAATAGAGAAATCATCCACGAATATTTCTAAAAATTGTTTGACCATATCAGAGAAAAGACTCAACATACAATGTTGAAACATTGCTGAGGTATTGCACAAGTCGAAGGCCATTCGATGATAAACAAATGTCCCAAATGAACATGTGAACGTGGTCTTTTCTTGGTCCTCCGGAGCAATGAGAATCTGATTAAACCCTGAGTAACCGGCCAAAAAATAGTAATACTCATGGTCAGCCAAATGTTCAAGCATTTGGTCAATGAAAGGAAGCGGGAAATGGTCCTTACGAGTTGCTGCATTTAGCTTCCTATAGTCGATGCAAACTCGAATCTTCATGAGAAGTCAAGTTTGGACCAACTCTTTGTTCTCATTTTTCACCACGGTGAAAACCAGATTTCTTTGGAGCCGCATGAACAGGACTGACCCATTGGCTATCAGAAATGAGATAAATTATCCTATTGTCTAAGAGTTTCAAGATTTCAGCATGAACAGCCTCTTGCATTATTGGGTTTAACCTACGCTGCGGGTCTCTCTTCGGTGTCGCTTCTTCATTGAGATGAATGTGATGTTAAATTATGGCTGAACTCAATCCCTTTATGTCAGTCATAGTCCAACCAATGGCTTTCCTATATTTTCTAAGAATTGTTTTAAGATTCTCTTCTTGCCTGTCAGTCAAATGGGATACAATTATGACGGAAAAAGACTCTTGTTCGCCTAGGTAGACGTATTTGAGATGCATAGGTAAGGCTTTCAATTCTAAAAAAAGAGAAGGCTCACTGGAAGGAGGAGTCAAGTTTATTGGCTACACATTTGGTAAAATAGGGTTTGATGCTCAATTCACAGCAGACTCGACAATCTGATCGAGGTTATAGTCTTCGAACTCTAATTCGAAGTCACAATCAGTTTCTAATTCCAATTCTTCTCCATGCTCACTAGTCAAGTTCTCAATGAGGCTAACTTCAAATGTTTGATCCTCAACATCATAAGGTTGCTTTTCTTGGTTGAAAACATTAACTTCTCTAGTCATGTCTCTAAAGGTTAATATCATGGACCCATTCCTACAGTTGATAATAGCTTTGGCAGTAGCAAAGAATGGGCGCCCTAGGATAACGAGAGTTTGAGCCCTAGGATTGGACACATGTTGTGTCTCAAGAACTATGAAATCAATAGGGTAGATAAACTCTCCGACCCGGATAAGGACGTCATTAATTTATCTTTGGGAACTTTCACTGACCGGTCAGCCAGTTGGATGGTGACTCGAGTTGGATGAAGATCGCCCAACCCGAGTTGTTGATAATTGAGAAAGGGAGCAAGTTGATACTTGCCCCCAAGTCAAGAAGTGCACGACTAATCTCCGCTTATCCTATAGTGCAAGCAATGGTGGAACAACCCAAATCCTTGTACGTGATAGGGATCGGACCCGACAATAGCTGACTAATGTTAGTGGCTAAGAAAACTTTCTTGGGTATATTAGTCTTTCTTTTTTTGGTGCACATGCCCTTAAGAAATTTTGTATAAGATGGACTTATGGATGGCATCAAGAAGTGGCACATTTATCTTCACTTGATTGATGATCTCAATTATCTTATCCATATGTGCATTCAGCTTGTTGTTCTTTAGCATATTTGGAAATGGTACTATAGGCTTGTGCGCCTGACTGGCTGACTTGCTTTTTTTAGACTAGTTAGATTTGAAAGGATTGGAGCTAGATGAAGTGGATGCTTGTGTGTTGTTGTGCTGAATGGGTTTGGATGGTATTGACACTTGGTTATCAACTTTCTTTCTCGACCTCTATGTATGAATAGCATTACATTGATTCATTAGATCCTCTTCAGCCATATGAGCTTTGAAATACACCTAGAGGGGAGGTGAATAGGTATTTTGCTAATCAAATGCAATTTTGAAACTACTTTGATGAATTATGCAAACGATCACTCAAAATAAGAATTGAAGCCGAATTCCCTGTGAATAGCTCTAGAAATTCTCCTTTTTGATTCCTCTAGATATTGAGTTGAGGTTCTCAATTGCCTCCTTGTTGAGATGAGTGTTGACCAATAGTGAAAGTGATGGATGATATGCAAGCAATGATATTAAGCAAGAAGAACAACTACACAAGTATGAAAAGTAAAAAAGCAATAGAGAGTAAGATACAAGTAAACGCAAACACAAACACAAAAGATTTGTTCCTAGGTTCGAGCTACAGCTCTACGTCCCCACCTTCACCGCTATGAAGGATTCACTATCCGCTAAGGGATCTTCCACAAAGGGACCTTACACAAAGGAATTACAACTTGGTCTATACAAGACCGGAGTATACAACTCAACCAACTCAACCCTCTACACAAGAGGTAGCACAAAAACCAATTGAGGTTACAAAGGTCTTGGTGATCCAACAAGATCACAAACACTCTCTCTTACAACTTCCTATAGAGTAGAATATGAAGTGTAGCTCAAGAAGTTAAGTGAAAGATGAAATTCAGTTAGAAAGAAAAGAAGAGCTTTAAAACCAACGAAAATAGCTTTGGAAAGAAAGAACTTGAAGATTGAAAACTAGAAAAACTTTTCTCTTTTGAAACAAACTTGAAAACTTGTAAACTTGTGTAATATGGTTGTAAAAATCAAAACTAATGACCTATATATATAGGCAATGAATAAATATCATTTGTTAATCATACTAGGTCATTTGGGGTGTGTTTAGATACTTAGAAACCAAAAATGCCCATTGGAATCTACTAAAAACAAAACAGATCCAAAAACTAGCCGTTATTGACAACCGGCAGGCTGCTAGTCGATCAGCCAATCAACCAGAGGCTAGTCGACCGCCAACTCATCCAGAAAAGAGTTGTTGGCTCTGGTCGACCGCCCTTCAGTTCAAAGGGAAAAACAAAAGGTCGGTCGACTGGCTCGGTCGACCGGCTCGGTCGACCGTCGACCAACCCTAACCGAGAGTTAGGGTCTCTCAGTCGGTCGACCGATCGGTCGACCGCAAGGGTTAGCGGTCAGCCGGTCGGTCGACCGACAACGCACACAAATGTGCACGCACCTTGGTCAAAGGCCCGGTCGACCGGACGATCGACCGTTTTGGCCTGAAATAGGCACCGGTCGACCGTCCGGTTGACCGACTTGGCCTGAAACAGTTTTCTGAATAGTTTTTGAGTTTCAAATATTTTTCAAAATAATTTGTATTAGTTTATAGGTAATGTAGCAATGTATAGGTGATAAAATACATGTTCTAAACTTGTTATAAAATTTTGAAAAAATTATGATATATGTATCAAAACCAAACATGCAAAATACCAATACTATCAAAACTTGTATTTTTCAAAATCGTGTATTTTATGTGTGTAATGTCTTAAGCATCACAACTATATTCTACACTTTAACAAACTAATATCTTACAAGGCTCTAGATGACTACAATGTTGGTCCCGAGATGATGCCAAATACGGAACTTTCTATGTTGGCAGTTATGGATCTAAAATACCAAATCAACACAAATACTAAACAAAGAAGGATTAAGTTAAACAAATAAATACACTTGCAAAAAGGAAATCAAATCTCAGAAAAGTTTAGACAAACGCAAACACGAGAGATTTATCCTGGTTCGGTCCTCGTGACCTACATCCACCCCAAGTCACCCGCTTGAGATTTTCCTTTATCCTTGATTTGTACACCCAAAATCACAACCATGCACACCACTTGACAAATCCCCTTTGCCAAATGTGTACACCTTCTCTTCCACCAAGAGAACAAACTCCACCTTGTACAACTGCTCTACACCAAGAAGACACCCGTGTATAATGATTGCTTTGAGTATTACAACACTTTCCTATAAGCCTTGGTATTGTGTATGAACGTGGACAAGGTCTAGTATAGGAGAAACTTCAGAGAACTTCACAAAGGAATTTGAATTTGGTGAAGAACTGAAGTAGAAAAACAGTTTTCAGGTTTGGCAGAATTTTGATTTTGAAAACTGAAGCTTAGGATGTTGATTTGGCCTTTAGAATAACAAACCTTTATATAGCTGCACACTAGGGTAAGTTACGGTAGTTATAGGTGCAATTCAAATGATTGAAACGTTGGAAAACGTTGCACAAAAGATCAGATAATAGAAACTGTCCAACAGTCAGAAACTGCCTATAGTCGACTTGCCTTTTGAGTTAGTCGACTATACTAGGCAATTTTTCAAAGGTTAGTCGACTACATTTTGGTATTAGTCGACTAGGTCAAGATAAGTTCGAGTGACAGTTTTCTGGTTAACTGAATCAAGTCGACTGCAACTTCCTTCAAGTCGACTGGACCAGTGATTAGTCGACTAGGGGCATAGGATTAGTCGACTACAAGGTCTATTAGTTGACTAGGTTTGTCTGTCAAGTCGACTAATGGACAAACAGAGAGTTGGGTTTCTTTTGGACACATGACTAGTCGACTAGGGGTTTGGGTTAGTCGACTACCAAGTCTATTAGTCGACTAATAGGGACTATAAGTCGACTAATGGTCAATGATATGTGTGTGTGTGTATCAAGGCTTTTGACATGCTATTTCACAATTACAAACCACATCATATCAACTCTCTTTGGGACATCTTGATCATGAAGAACTCTTGATTCGTCGTGTGTTAGAGCTCCAAATGAAATGCTTCACAAAAGTCTTCATCAAAACAAATTCCAACATACAAGATCTTCAACCAGGCTTCTCCATTAGCGACGTTGAGTGCTTTAAGCTTTAATCCCGTATTTGAATCTTCTTAAGTCTTCAACACTTCCTTTAGAGGAAGAAAACTCCTTGAATCCTTAGAACCCTGAAATATACTTAAATACTTGAACTTGATTAGTACTAAATAATCACATATGTTTTGTTATCATCAAAACCATAAAATCGGGTGACTGTAACCTTGGGCCAACAATCTCCTCCTTTTTGATGATTACAAAACATATGAGTTATTTAAAATAAAAGATAGGAAAGAGCTTGGAAAAGCTCTCCCTCAAATTATGCTATCTATCAAGTACAAGAAAATATTATGACTTTAAATGGATTTGACAATATAAGCAAGTCACACATATATGCATATATAAAGATAATACCGATATAGAATAATATGCATATATAGCCTACCATCCTTCCGATCCTCCTTCCTCCAAAAACAATATGCAATGAATAAAAACAATGAATCATGGCATTGCAAATAAGCATGTAAATGGATATACATGAAGTTCATAAAGTACCAAAACAAGAAACTTAATAACTCAAATATCTCTTCCCCTTTTTGTCATGCATCAAAAAGGAAAAAGACATTAACATAAAAGAGATATTAATTTGAAAAATACATGTATAAAGGATTAAAAAAATACATGAAACAATTTCAAAACTTATGAATCCATAATACAAACATTTAACTCACGACAAATGAATAAAAATCTATTATAATCTAGTGGTTTAGTAGAAATGTCCGCAAGTTGAAAATCGATGAAAACGTAATTAATTTCAATATCGTCTTTCTCATAGTGATCTCTAAGAAAGTGATATCTAATATCTATGTGCTTGATCTTACTATGTTGATTTGCATTTTTAGTCATATGAATGGTTCTAGTATTATCACAAAATATTTTAATATGGTCATAATATAAATCATAGTCAAGGAGAGTATGTTTCATCCAAAGGACTTGTGCACAACAAGCCCTGGCCGCAACATACTCTGTCTCGACGGTTGAGAGAGCTATAGAATTTTGTTTCTTGGAAGACCACGAAACAAGGCGATTTTCTAAAAATTGACAAGTATCACTAGTACTCTTTCTATCCACTCTACAACCGGCATAGTCAGCATTCGAATAACTCGTCATGGGAAATTGTCTGATTTTCGGATACCACAAGCCCATTCTAATAGTGTCTTTAAGATATCTAATAATGTGTTTTACCATAATTAAGTGAGACTCTTTAGGACAAGATTGAAATCTAGGACATAGACACACACTAAATATAATATCCAGCCTACTAGATGTTAAATAAAGTATACTATCAACCATTCTTCTATAAAGTTTAATGTCTACGTTTATACCTTGTTCATCTTTATCAAGCTTTGTTGCAGTCGTCATAAGAGTCTTGCGTAGTTTTGCATCTTCAAGTCCAAATCTCTTGATGAGTTCTCTTGTATACTTGGCTTGATTGATGAAAATCTCATCACTGTAAATCACCTAGAGGGGGGTGAATAGGTGATGATGCTAATCTAGTGAACTTAATGCGGAATTTAAAAACTAATTGCAATTAACAAGAGATGCACACTCAAACAAGCCAAGCAAATAATTATGAATGACCAATATGAATATATGCAAGGCACAATATAGAGAGAGAGAGAGAGAGTAAGAGCCAAGGGATCAAGCACAAACAACAAGATATGTTTCGAGGTTCGAGCACCCAGCTCTACATCCCCGCCTTCACACAGAAGGATTTCAACTCCACTAGCTCGTCCACAAAGGACTCCCACAAAGGGAACCTCCACCGAGGATTTGGGGCAATAACAATTACAAGGAGTACCCAACTCCTCTCCTTACAAACACAACCTCCTCCTTGAGGCACAACACCAAGCCAACAAACAATCACCTCACAACTTGAGGGATTAGCAACACAAGGATCACCTCACACCTTGAGGGATACAACCCAAATGCACAACCTCCTCAACACAATGAGGGAAGGCACAAAGCCAAGTAAAGATTGGGTTTACAACTTGGTGATCAAAAGACCACAAACAATCTCTTTTCCCACACAAAGATCCTATAGAATAAGATAGTAGATGTAGCTCAAGTGTGGAGAAAACCAAAGGAATGGAAATCAAAAACTCAAAGAAAATCCTTGGGAAAAAACTAAAAACCAAGATAAAGAAGTTGAATCAAACACTTTTCCCAAAAACCCTTTTCTTTGATTTTCCAAACCCTAGCAAAAACACCAAATAGATTTTTCAATTTAAAGCCCAAAAACCTCTTTTGATTGCTGTGAAAACACTAGAGAGTCAGGAAAAATTAGCACTAAAAATCTTAGAGAAAACCTCTTTCCAATGGGGTATTTATAGCCCCAGAAAATTATAGCCGTTGGCAGCAGAAACTGCCAAAAATGAACTACCGGTCGACCGGTCGGTCGACCGGCCAATGGTCACATTTGACCGCTGGCAGCTACCGGTCGACCGGGCGGTCGACCGTCCCAGAACCAGAAAGCAACGGCTCTCGGCCGGTCGACCGCTCGGTCGACCGTGAGAAACCCGAGAGCAACCTGCTCTCAGTCGGTCGACCGTGCGGTCGACCGGCTTATGGGCAAGCCAGCGTGCACGTCGGTCGACCGCTACGGTCGACCGGCTACTTGATTCGGTCGACCGTCCAGTCGACCGACCTAGCCTGGCAGCAGCAGTTCTGGTCAGAAAAACATGTAATTTTAATCCTAAAAATTCCCATAAAATCTCTAAAATTACAAAAAAAAATAGTTTTATCATTTTATTTTGAAATATAAACTTGTGATAAAAATTTCATCACAAATAACAAACATTTTGAAACATTTTGTGTCTTATCATTTTTACCAAAAATCAAAAATTGTATTTTCTAAAACTTGGATTTTGGAATTGAAAAATACATTTGTCCAAAACTTATCCAAATACAAAAACATGATATTAAACAACATTTAGACATGATGTATATGGATATAATCCATTATACATGAAACAATATGAATATCCATGTTTTTGACTTTAATTTCAAAATATGTTTTGTTAAAAATATCAAAACATAAAACACATGAATAAGTAAGTCAAAACTAAGTTTGTTTAGGAAGTTAAGCATGCATGTATATAGAATGAATCTACTATACATAAAACCATTTAAACTTGTTTTGATCGATCTATTCATGAAACCAAGATCGGTTAAACCAAAAACGGAAAAACCCGAAAGCTAATATTCAAAACATGAAACGTGTGTGTTGTGAACTTGAGCATATCATACTATTCTAATCTTTACAATTTAGATCTAAACACAAAACTAAACTATGGTACCGATGTCTTCTTGTAGAGCGCCGTCTCCAAGCCGACTCGATCCAAAACTCCTTGATCCACCGAGCAAGTGCTATATATGATCTTTGACGCTCGGGCTCTTGAATCAACATGTGAAAGCTTCCAAATCATCTTGTTGAAGCTAATCACCTACTAATAACTTGATTAATGATCTGAAACTAAAATCACAAGATTATTAGTACACATAACTACATGAGTTAATCATCATCAAAACTAGAGTGGAAGGCCTCTGGGCCAACAATCACTCCTTTGCTTGATTTGGAGTCCAAGAAAGTAGTTTAGCTCTCTCATCATAGACATTTCAAACTCGTTCTTCATACATGATTTAAATTCTTTACAAAGTTTTTCATTAGTGGATCCAAAAATAATATCATTGATATAAATTTGAACAATTAGGATATCATTATCTACATGCTTTGTAAATAAAATGGTGTTAACTTTACCTTTAACAAAATTATTTGAAATTTGAAAAGTTGAAAGTCTTTCATACCAAGCTCTTGGAGCTTATTTTAAACTATATAAAGCTTTATCAAGTTTGAAAATAAAATTCGGATGTGTAGGATTAACAAACCCAGGGGGTCGTTCAATATACACTTCCTCTTCTATAAACCATTTAAAAAAGCACTTTTAACATCCATTTGAAAAGGTGTGAAATCTTTAAAAGAGGCAAAGGCAAGTGTTGTCTGTATGGCTTCAAGCCGTACTACGGGTGCAAAGGTTTTCACAAAATCGATACCTTCAATTTGGGTGTAACCTTGGGCCACTAACCTAGCTTTGTTTCTAATAACATTACCCGACTCATCCAACTTATTCCTAAAAATTTATTTATTATCAATAGTTGGTCGATCATGGGGTCTAGAAATAAGATGTCAAACTTGGTTGCGCTCAAATTGATTAAGCCCTTCTTGCATTGCAAGCAACCAATATGAATCGGCCTCGGCTTCGAGGATATTTTTGGGCTCAATGTGTGAAATAAAAGCAAAATGGTCACATAATTCATGGAGTTTGGATCGAGTAGTTACCCCCTTGAATACATCACCTATGATGAGATCCTTGAGATGATTTGAAGCAAATCTAGCAAATCTTCAATCCTTTAGAAGTGATTGTGTTAGCTCCACTTCAACCTCTTGAACTTCACTTTGTTCATTAATCTTTAGCTTTTCTTCTTCTACAGGTGAGTCCTTCATGATTATCTTGTCTATGTCTTCACCCAAGGAATCAATCTCTACAACATTCTTCACAAAAGCATTGATTCCTCAAACTTGACATGTATAGATTCTTCAATAGTCAAAGAAGATCTATTGAAGACTCTATAGGTCTTACTAGTATTTGAATACCCAACAAATATGGCTTCATAAGATTTGGCATCATATTTTCCTAAATTATCTTTAGTGTTTAAAACAAAGCATTTACAACCAAAAAATAAGAAACACTTGGTTTCTCAAATAGTAAATTTCAAATGAAGTTTTAAAAGTATTTTTACAAAAATAAATTCTATTTGAGATGTAACATGATGTGTTTACAGTCTCGGCCCATAAGTATTGAGGGAGTTTGTATTCATTTATCATTGTCCTAGCCACTTCTTAAAGAGTACGATTCTTCTTTTCAACGACTCCATTTTGTTGTAGAGTTTTAGGACATGATAGTTCATGTTTGATTCTATTTTCTTCATAATAAGTGATAAAGGAATGGTTAATGAATTCACCACCTCTATCACTTCTTATGCGTAAAATCAGAAAATCTTTTTCTTTTTCAACTCTTTTTCTAAACACTTGAAAATGTGAAAAAGCTTGATCTTTGTGTTATAAGAAGAAAACACATGTAAAACGAGAAAAATCGTCAACCCAAACAAAAACAAAATAATTTTCACTTAGACTTTTGGTTTTTGTTGGACCAAACAAATCCATGTGAATTAACTCCAAATGTCTTGATGTCATGATATTCTTGATTGTTTTGAAAGAAGACTTGGTTTGTTTCCCAAGTTGGTAGCATCGCAAGTACAGTCTGTTTCAAATTTCAAATAAGGAATACCTTTTACTACTTCCATATTATTAATTCTAGATAGATGGTCAAATGAAATATGGCCTAGTCTCCTATGCCATAACCAAGAATCTTCATTAAAAGTATTTAAATATGAAGCATTGCAATATAAATTAGACATATCAATTATGTACACATTATTTTCACGAAAACCGGAAAGCACACATGCATTAGATTGTCTATCTAAAACATTGCAAGATAAATCATCAAAAATCACTTTAAAATCTCTATCGCAAAGTTGACTAATACTCAAGAGGTTATGCTTGAGACCGTCAACTAAAACAATATTTTCAATTAAGGAGATAAGCTAATTTTAATGTTACCTGTACCGATATTTTTTCCTTTGGAATCATCTTCGAAGATGACGTGCCACCTTCATGGTACCTTGATAGGGTTGCAAAATTATTGATATCCCAAATCATATGCCTTGAGCAATTGTCATTAAGATACCACCGCTCCCTACGTCTTGGAGCCTTGGTGTGTACCTACATCAAATAACGAATTAGTTGATTTTGGTACCCAAATTTTCTTGGTCCTATAATGTCAGTTATTTGAACCCAAATATCATCAGTAGAAGCATTTGTTCTATCAAAATAAAATTTGGCTAAGTGATCCTTTCGGCCACAATAAGTGCATGAATAAACTCTACCATATATAAAAGCATGATGAGAGTGTGGGGTGTGAACATTCTTAGTGTATGTCTAGCATGATGTGTATATATGTTGTGATTTAGGGGTGCGGGTATGTGTAGTATGATGAGAATGTGTAGTATGAACATGTTTCTTTGGAGTATGTTTCTTAGAAAACATTGCCTCCAACCTAGCTTTATAAAACTCACATTTATTTAACACATCTCCTAAAGTGTTAATTTTATCTTTAAAATAGAATCTCATTTTTATCAATTTATAAAAATTTTGCTTTACATGAAATTTTAGATGCATCAAAATCTTTTTGTGTAGATACGAGTGTGGAAGATATCATCTTTTTCTTTTGAAAGTATAACAGTTTTATTTAAAGAGTTTCATTTTTCTTTTGAATTTTAAATACTTCTTTTAAGAAAATCATAATTGTTAGACAACTCTTCAAAAGTCGCACCTAATTAATCCATTGTTAATTCACTATCATGAAGTAAGGGTTCGAATGTTACCTTAGGTGTGTTATTATTAGCCATGAAACACACGTGGTGTCGTATCAACTTCTTCATCGGTTTCACTCTCCGAGTCTCAAGTGGCTTTGAGAGCCTTCTTTTTATAGGGTTTCTTGGAAGTTGATGGTTTGCTTTTGGTCTCTGGACAATCCGCAACCATGTGGTCTGGCTTCCGGCAATTGAAGCATATAACCTTTTTGTCTTCTTTCCCTTACCATCTTCTTCTATTGTTAAACTTGGCCATGTTGTACATCATCCTTACATTTTTCACTATGAGGGAGAATTCTTCATCATTCACTTCTTCATCATCATCGTCGGAGAGATGGTGGAGGATTTGAAAGCGGTCATCTTCTTCTTTTGTGTTGCCATCTCTTCCCTTGCCATCCTCTCCATTTCATGGGTCTTAAGGTTTCTATAAGACCGATGAGCTTCATCTCTTCTTTATCATTTAGCTCCTTCAATGTAGTAGCCTTGACTTCCTATGAGGGTAGAAGTGTACGAATGACCTTCTTTACTTTTTAATCATTGTCAATGGCATTACCAGAGAAGCAAAATCATTAGTTATTTTAATAAATCTTTTTACCATGTCATCAATGGTGTTATTATCATGCATGGTGAAATTTTCATATTGGGAATGCAAGATATCAATTTTTGCTCTCTTGACTTGTGATGTTTCCTCGTGTGTGACTATTAGGTGTGTCCAAATCTCGTAGGCGGATTTGCAATGGATAACCCTAGCAATATCGTCATCGTTCAAAACTTGAAGTAAGGCATAGTGTGCCTTAGCATTTGCATCAAACACCTTAGTGGCAATATCGGACCAAGTGTCCTCATCACCAATGGGTACACTAAACGGTTAGTAACTTGTAACCCGGCTTCCTAAGGATTGCAAAAATATGGTATCTTAACCTTCTATATAGAAAGTTAAGGGCATTAAACTTGGAAGGGGTCTTAATACCTTTGGCCATTTTTATTATAGTGGATGAAAAAGAAATTGTGAATGAAGTGATTAGCAAATAGGATCTCTCTAAGGTTGTTAGACCAAAATCTAGAGACCAATTGAAATACACCAAGAGGGGGATTAGTAGGTGTTTTGCTAATCAAATGCAATTTTGAAACTACTTATGATGAATTATGCAAACGGTCACTCAAAACAAGAATTGAAGCCGAATTACCCGTGAAGGGCTCTAGAACTTCTCCTCTTTGATTCCTCTAGATAACGAGTTGAGGTGCTCAATTGCCTCCTTGTTGAGATGAGTATTGACTGATAGTGAAAGTGATGGATGATATGCAAGCAATGATATTAAGCAAGATGAACAACTACATAAGTATGAAAAATAAAAAGAAATAGAGAGTAAAACACAAGCAAACGCAAACACAAAAGATTTGTTCTGAGATTCGAGCCACCGCTCTACGTCCCCTCCTCATCATTATGAAGGATTTCACTATCCTCTAAGGGATCTTTGATAAAGGAACCTTACACAAAGGAATTACAGCTTGGTCTACGCAAGACCAAAGTACACAACTCCACCAACTGAACCCTCTACAAAAGAGGTAGCACAAAGCCAATTGAGGTTACAAAGCTCTTGGTGATCCAACAAGATCACAAACACTCTCTCTTACAACTTCCTATAGAGTAGAATATGAAGTGTAGCTCAAGAAGTTAAGTGAGAGATGAAATTTAGAAAGAATAGAAGAGCTTTATAACCAACTGAAAATAGCTTTGGAAAGAAAGAACTTGAAGATTAGAAACTAGAAAAACTTTTCTCTTTTGAAACAAACTTGAAAACTTGTACTTGTGTTATGTGGTTGTAAAAACTAAAACCAATGACCCATATATATAGGCAATGAATAAATATCATTTGTTAATCATAACAAGTCATTTGGAGTGTGTTTAGACACTTGGAAACCAAAAATGCCTGTTGGAATCCACTAAAAGCAAAACATATCCAAAAACTAGCCGTTATAGACAAGTGGCAGGCTGTCTGTCGACCGGCCAATCGACCACCAGCTCATCCAGAAAAGTGCATTGGCTCCGGTTGACCGTGACCGGCCCGATCGACCGGCCGTTAGTTCAAAGGGAAAAACAAAAGGTCGATCAACCGGCCCGGTCGTCCTCTCAGTCAGTTGATTGATCAGTTGACCGCAAGGGTTCGTGGTCGACCGGTTGGTCGACTGACAACATGCACACATGTGCATGCCCCTGGCCAAAGGCCCGATCGACCAGACGGTCGACCATTTTTGCCTGAAATGGGCACCGGTCGACCGACTTGGCCTGAAACAATTTTCTGGATAGTTTTTGAGTTTCAAATATTTTGTATTGGTTTATAGGTAATGTCGCAATGTATAGGTAATGAAATACATGTTCTAAACTTGTTATAAAATTTTGAAAAAATTATGAGACATGTATCAAAACCAAACATGCAAAATACCAATACTATCAAAATTGTATTTTTGAAATCGTGTATCTTGTGTGTGTAACTTCTTGAGCATCACAACTATATTCTACACTTTAACAAACTAATATCTTATAAGGCTCTAGGTGACTACAAGATCTTCAACCGGGCTTCTCCATTAGCGACTCGAGTGCTTTAAGCTTTAATCCCGTACTTGAATCTTCTTAAGTTTTCAACACTTTCCTTTAGAGAAAGAAAACTCCTTGAACCTTTAGAACCCTGAAATATGCTTAAACACTTGAACTTAATTAGTACTAAATAACCACATATATTTTGTTATCATCAAAACCATAAAACCAGGTGATTGTAACCTTGGGCCAAGTAGCTTGCTTAGAGTTCCTAGGGTTAGTTACCAGTTGACTAGGCAAAGTCTCTTTGGACCTCTCACTTATGGAATTGGCTAACTGACTCATTTGACCCTCTAACTTAGATATAGCTCATCCTGTATTCTACATGAAAGATGCTAAAATCTTCTCCAATTCGGTTGATTTCTTATCAGCAGGGGGACCTTGGAAGGAAGGTTTGGAACTTGGTTGGGAAAGTTATGTTGATAATTATGAAAGTTGGATTGATTGGAAGAATTGTGGTGGTAATTTGAAAAGTTCGGTTGATGATTGGAAGAATTATGATTATGATTGGGATGTTGGAAGTGGTTTGACCTTGGTGGTCATTGTTGTTTTGGCTCCATGAGAAATTCGGGTGATTTCTCCAGCTAGGATATACGTTTGAACACAGGGGCTGTTATGGGGTCTTGAAAAGGTCCATGGGCTCATGATATATTTGTTGAGCATTGAAAACTAGACACTCCTCAAACATATAGTCATGGCTTGACAGTAAGTACAACCCGGATTTGAAAATTGGTTTGGGCTAACTTGGTTGACTGGAATGGCTCCTTGGTTTCTAAAACTTCCAATCTTCTCATTTGGTTAGAAATTTTAGCCTCAACAGCTATGAAAGATTCTATTGAATGGAGATCTCCTTTTGAAGAGATAAGATTTCTGTTCATAGACTTTTCAGGAGTAGCTTCCCATTAGATGATTTTTTTCAGCTAGGTCCTCAAATAAATTCCACCCTTGGTTTTCATCCTTTTACAAAAAATCCCCTTAGTATATAGTTTCTAAGAGGGTTTTGTTCTGGTAGTATAAATTGTCATAGAGAATTTGGCATTGTCGCCACTTCTCTAAACTATGATGAGGACAATGGGCAAGGAGGTCTTTGAAACGTTCAAAGAATCTCCAAATGGTTCACTAGTATCTTACTTGAACTGCATGATATTTTTCCTAATGAGGGCGGTCTTGTGAATAGGATAGAATTCTTCAATAAGACCTTGACGAAATCATCCCAAGAAGTGATGGAATTGACCACTGAGCTATATGGCCATTTCTTGGCTAGGTCCTTAAGTGTAAAGGGGACAAAGTGTAACCTAACCGCATCGTCTCCTAAGTGGTGTATACTCATCATGACACATTCTTTCTCAAATTCTCTAATGAAGAAGTATGCATCTTCAAACTCTAGGCCATGAAACTTGGGGAGAGTGTTGATGAATTGTGGTTTCAGTTCAAAACTGTTGTCACTGGCTATCGGGAGCCGAATGCAAGATGGAAGGGAGATCCTCATGGGATAGAACCTCTCCTGCAACGATGTAGGTTGAGCCATAACCGGATCTAGTTTTGGTTCTGGTTTGGGTGGTAAAATCTTCTAGTACACCTAGATGAATTTGGGTCTCTCGACCACACTTGCATACATAATTACTACCACAAACATGTTCACCAATCAGTCAAAAAAAGAGAAAAAAAATTCAACCATGCATTTTCTAAAGGAGACTTGGAGCTAAACAAGTCCTAACTGGTTAGATTGTCCACAGGAGGTATAATGCAGAATCTGACCACAAGCTAATCAGCCAGATTGGGGCAAGATTGGTGGGAGGTATTCGCGCAAAAAAGTGACAGGCCTAATTAAGCCAAACCACCAGCCTTCGAGGTTTCGCCTCTCAATCTCCGTCCTTTGACATCGATTTGACAAAAGTCAAATTCTAACACCTTCCCTTAGGATAACCTCCTAATGAGTTTTAGATGTCTCTAAGACCAACGTCTATCAGATTTTAAGTTAGGCTTAGGTTGTGCATGCTTGGAGATGTTTTGTCAGCTAAGGAAAGGTAATGACTCCCCCACCTTATCTTTTGTTGGGTTTTGCCCTTAAGATTTGTTTGTGTAAAGTGTGCATGATATAGAAAAGTAACACTCAAAAAGCAAGTCATCACCCAAGAATATTTCCTAAACTATATGCTATGTAAACGTTTTGTCTCCAGCTTTCTTCAACAGTAATTGAAATGAAAACGTAATTAGCCAAATGCCAAGGAATGCAAGTCTAAATATTTTTTAAGCAATTTCAATTATCCAATTACTGTTAATTAAAAACAGGATTGAGAGATAATCAAGTATAAAAAAAAACTAGCAATAAAGAAAGCTTGTTTTGCAAAGCAATATGTCTGCAAAAAAGGGTTTTTAGTAGTCCCACAAAAAATATGTTTCCATGGCAAACTCTTGAAATCATGTTCCCTACTTTCTAGAGCAGGGGCACAGGATCATAACTCTTCTTCTACAATGCTCGAATTCTCAACCTGATTTCCTTAACCCTAAAACAGAACACAAAACTTGTCAAAACACAAAGAATATTGTTCCTCCCTAGCAACGGCGCCGAAAATTGATTGCAAAATTGAAGTACCGTGTAGCTTAGGACTAACGGGTTGTATCCATGAGGAGAGATGCGATGCAAGCATTTGATATTTTGAGGAAAAAAAGTTTTAGTGTTAGTATTTTTTAAATGAAAAGAAAATGGAGAGTAGAGAAGTGATTCAAATAAAAATTGAAGATTGAAAATAGATTTTGAAAAAAGTGATTTTTGAAGAAGACTTTGAGAGTGATTTTTGCTTGTATTTAATAAAAAGAGACCCGAGCTCACTATCTTACTACTCAATGATGTATTCTTCTCTTGAAAATCTCAGTACCTTAACTCGATTATAGGCAAAAAATTAAGCTTGAATTTTGAAAGTTTAAGTAAAGCAAATAAGATGTTTGTCTGGAAAAGTTAACTCCTTTTAAAAATCCCTCTTGAACTGAATGTTAAATCATCAAGTTTGTTTTCCAAGTATGAAATAAAAACAAGTTCAAGTATTATTTCAAAATGGAAGTCCAGAAATCCAAACCCACCCTCATGTGCCTTCAAGAATACTTACAAAGAAGCAAGGTTTAGTTTAAGGCATTCATATGATTCCGTTGGGTTCTTTGTACAAAAATTATTCAAAACAAAGAAGGATCGAAGAGAGATGATAGTGAGCCTAGAAAAACAAGTTTAGGTACTCATAATCAATGTGAAACAAGACTTGTAATTGAAATGTAACATACCCGTGAGTTGGAGTAGAAGAGAAGTTTTGAATCTTTATTGATTTCACTTCAACGTCGGATTATAATCATTCTCTCTCTCACTCACTTGTAGCTGGACTAGACTAGAACAAGAACAAAAGAAATTACAAAACCAATTGCAACTATCTAACATAAATCCTAGTTTTAAGAATGAAAATTTTAGATCCTAGTCTTTGTCTCTTTCTTTACGAATTTCTGGTATTTATAGGGAGAAACTAGAGGGAGGGAGAGTGAGCAGATAGGGGGAGCAAACGCTCCCCTATCTCAAAAGAAAGGTCGCGGATCCGTGGCTTTGGCCACGGATCTGTGGCCAAGGGTTAACTCATATTTCCTTTTATCCAATTAGATTTGCTGTTTGATCTTCTGATTTTGACGATTTTTTATTGATCTTCGGTTAACTAACTGGATCCATAAAAATTCGAGTTTAACCGGTCTTCATTTAGTGTTATCTTTCTTTATATGCACTAATCTTCAGCTAGACTTGCCTTTATCTCTTTGATTTTGAATTAACCTGAATTTTAATGGGCTTTGGGCTTGTTTTCTATTCCTTCTCCTTGGTAAAGGTCTGCACATTATTTACAAAAATAAGAATAAAAGTAGAGTTAATTATAATATAAATATGAGAAATATGACAACAAATATGCAATATTAGTGACCGATCAGCTAGCTCCACTTGGAGCAATAGCTCGTAGTGGGCTAGCTCTGCTTGGAGTTTTAGCCTCGCGGCAGGTTAGCTCCAGGTCACTTTTGACCATTTCAATCCCTTGAGCGACATTAGTGGGCTAACCTCCCACTACGTTAGTAGGATTGATTCCCACTTTAAGTGGACGATTATGCCCCATTATCTCCCATTAAGGGGAGACATTTAAGAGGGTTTAACCCCACTACCGGGCCAAGAATGGCTGTCATAGGCTCGCACAAGGCCTATGAAACTTCGCATGAAGCTTTCTAGGCTCACGCAGAGCCTGTTTTAGCCTCGCCTACGAGGCTATCAAGGCTGTTTTCCACCTTTGCTGATTTTAGGGGCGGCTACCCCCTACATGATCTATAAATAACCCATTAGTGGGCTAAGTACAGGGGAGGGGGAACTTCAAGAGGAGGCCGAGTGGGGATTCCCAGCGGAGAGGCTCCCACCAAGAAGTAGGAGAAGAGAGAAACATTATTCCCTCAGCAAGAATCTAAGAAGAGATCCTGCCATCTCTTCTTACGGCTTATTAGCTTCTTAAAGCAGCTTGTTTTCCTTATCCTTAAATATTAATACAGGGTTCTGATACCTAATCCTTCAACTTCAAGGAATTTCCTGAACCAGGCGACAAGGCATTCCTAGAAGTAACATACCTGTAGGCTAAAAAAGAGATTTCTTGCTTCCAAGAACAAATAGAGTACATTTCCCTCATCCTTAAGGATTTCCACAGGGTTCAAACACCCTTATCCTTAAAACTGAAGGAATCTCTAGAACTAGGTAGAAAAAAATTCCTAATAGCAGATCCAAAGACTTGTCACTTGCATCGTCAAAGGGACAAAGTGGTTGTGCGCTAACCAGACTCCTACCGGTACACTTCCTAGAATCTTTCCGTAGAGAATTCTTGTAGTCTTTGTTTTATTACTAGTAATTTTCTATAATTTTTTGTAAGTTTTTTCTGATTCAATTCAATGGAAAACACATAGTCATAGTCCTATAAAATGTTGTTTTGCATTTTGAATTAATATTAATATAATTCTATCTCTTACTTGCATGTTCATGAAAGAATGAAAAAATATTTCTAAAGAAGAGTCTAAAGCATTGGGTCTCAAAATTGTAAAAGATAAAGAAAGTAAGATTCAAGAAAATATTGAACCACAAGAAATAGCAACAGGAAAATGTTGTCTCTACCTGCACCCCATTTGATGAAAAAGAAAATGAACTTTTGAGGAAGAAAATGCAGAATTGAAAAAAGAGTGCGGGAGTTGGAAGAGGAAATGAATAAGATGAAGCATAAGGAGGAGAAGAGGATTAAAAGGAAAGAAATGGAAATGGAGTCAAAGAAAAAGAAGGAAGAGGAGAAAAAAGAAAGGAGGATGAAGAAAAGAAACGGGATGAAGAAGCTGAAGAAAAGGAAAAAAAAATGAAACCAGGCTTGAAGCCTCTCAAAAAATGAAGATGGAGTCAAAAAAAAAAAAAGAGGAGAAGAAAAGAAAAGAGGATGAACAAAAGAAACAGGAGGAGGAGGAAGAAGAAAAAAGAAAAAAAATGAAATCAGGCCTGAAGAGTCTCAAGAAATGAAGATGGAGTCAAAAAAAGAAGGAAGAGGAGAAGAAAAGAAAGGAGGATGAAGAAAAGAAACGGGGCAAAGAACCAAAAGAAAAAAGAAAAAAAATGAAACCAAGCCTGAAGCGTCTCAAGAAATAAAGATAAAGTCAAAAGAAAAAAGGAAGAGAAGAAAGAAAGGAGGATGAAGAAAAGAAGCAGGACGAAGAAGAAGAAAAAAGGAAAAATGAAACTAGGCCTGAAGCGTCTCCAGAATCACAAAAACAAAGAACTGAAATTAGAATTGAAGTTCCAGGAGCTGAATTTTTAGACTACAACTGAACTTAACTCAACAATACTCGAGATTAGACGTGATGCAGCTTTAAAGCCTGACATCATAAAAGCAAAACAAAAAGAAGATAATCAAGAAAAAGAGAAAGAAGAGGAAGGAAAGAAAAATGAAAACATTCAAGAAGAAGATGATCAACTAATTAGAATAAAAGAAATCAGGTTGTTATCTAAAGTAAAGTCAGGATTAATTGAGCAGAGAGTGAAAGAAAGGCTTAGGATATTAAGAGACTGTAAAGGCTTCGCTCATGTTTATAAAGAGAAAAAAAAGGCCAAGAAACATATAGATAAAAAAGTACAACAAAAACCAGTGGAAACTGAAGATTTTGAAATCTCTGTTAAAAATAAAAAGACTTGAAGCTTCATGATCTTAACGGCAGCAACATATACAAGGAGATGGAGCCTGAAAAAAATAAAACATTTCTTTGAAAAGTTAGACATCAGGTATTTGTCATCAAAAATCAATTATAACTTTTACTTTTTTTCCTTCCTGAAACCATATGTGAAATCACCTCACAAAAAACACCATTATTTTTATTTGTATATGAGGACAGTGGCCAAGGTTGCAGTCCTCTAAATAAGCCCAATTTCTCATTATTAATTAGGATTGCGACCATAGTCGCAGTTCTCTCATAAGGCACTATTTCTCATTCTTTTCTGGGACCGCGACCAAGGTTGCAGCCCACTCAATAAGTCCATTTTCTCAGTATTAATTAGGATTGCGATCTTAATCACAGTTCTCTTATAAGGCACTATTTCTTATTCTTTTCTGGAACTACGACCAAGGTGTCACAGTCTTTTCAATAAGCCCAATTTCTCAGTTTTTATTAGGACTGCGACCATAATCGGGTCACAACCCTAATATAAAAACACTACTCCTCAGTTGTATTTAGAACGGCGAACATAGTTTTATTGAGTATTAATCAAATCTTATTTGATCTTTGCTATTGCAGTGACCCAGCATATCAGTATAAAGAAGAAAATATTTATATTCATGGGAAGCAAGTGGGGGAAACATTGTTTGATAATTACATTAATGGGAATGTAATCCTTAACTAAAAAAATTATATTATAACATCATTTTTTTAATAGACAAACTAACTAACTCGTGCTTATTATATCATTAAAGTGATCGATTTCTTCATGTGAACCTGCAAGAGATTATGGAAGAAAGGACGACAAGAATATACTTTGCACGGCTACTTGGGTTAGTTATTTTTTACCTTATATTGTGTAATACGATAGTTTTGCTTGACTAAATCAAAAAATCATAAATTTTACTGGAAAATAAATTTTTATCTAATATTGGCAGCAAGTAATAATGGGTAATCATCTTGACCTGATAGAAAAATTCATAAGAAAAACTCTACGGTTATGGAACAAAAATACAGATTACATGTTCTTTCCTATCTGTCATACCAAAGTTCCTGATGGAAGCGGAGACTATTGGATACTCCTGATTTCGATGCCCAAACACATGATTGGTCTTTCTACGACTCATTGCAACCAAAAAGTTCAACTACTAAATACAAAGGCCAACAAATCGGTGATGCCAGAAATATAGTAAGATACACCTTCATTGATTGTTGCATTTTAATTAACTCAAGGATAAATATACAGTTTCTGTTGCATTTTGATTAATTTTTTTCAAAAATGTAGAAAAAGCGGATGCTCAAAATAATGAATGAAGAAATATAATAAGGTTATGTAGAATTAAGGGACAACCACGAAAAAAGCAGATTATCCAAAAAGAATGCCCACAGCAAATGAACAGGTAGATTTGATTTTCAGATATAAATTTGTGTTGTTATTATTAATTTTAAATTTGAATACTAATTTTGAATATCAACATGTCTTTTTAGTTATGATTGTGATGTATTTGTGTGCAAATATATGGAGTGTATTGCACTTGGGGCCCAGCTGCAACTCATCTATACATGAGAAAATAATCAAAAAGCTCATAAGAGAATTATCTTACATGATAATCTCTTGCCCTAAGCACGACTACAATGAGGACGTTAATGTTTTAAGGAGGATGAATTTGGCATGAGAGTTTGAGTAATGTAATTGTTATATATAAAGAAGAAATTAGGAATGAACACTGATATACAATCAATGTAATTTTTGTAAATATTGAAATGTTTGCAAACATATATTGTCATTGTAATACAAATAATTTTTCTTGATACCTCTTTTTATTGAATTTTAATTAGTTTTTTATTAGTTGTGGATATCAAATTCAAATGCTTTTGTATAGGATTATATATAATATATAATGATTATCTTAATACAACTATTATTAATAATTGTTGTTTGCAGAATTGTAAAAAATACATGTTTTTGGTGTATTCTAAATACTGTAATTATGATCACAGTCCTCAGAAAATACCTGGATTCTTAATTTTTGTGAGGACAGCGACATTGATCGCAGTATTTGAAAATTGTTCTATTCCTCAGTTATTACTAAGACTATGATCATACCGTAGCTCACAAAATACCATCAATTCTATATTTTTGTCAGGACTACGACATTGATTGCATTACTTGAAAATTGTCCCATTTTTATATATAACTAGGACTGTGTCCATGTTCGCAGTCCTCACAAAATGCCATCAATTCTATGTTTTTGTGAGGACTGTGACTTGATCGCAGTCCATTTGAAAATTGTCATATTTCTCAATTATAACTAGGATTGCGTCCATGATCACAGTCCCAACAAAATTCCATCAATTCTATGTTTTTTGTGAGGATTGCAATATTGATCGCAATACTTGAAAATTATTATATTTCTCAGTTATAACTAGGATTGCATACATGGTCGCAGTTCTAACAAAAACCACGTTTTTAGAGTTTTATGAACACTGCAACCAGAGTCACAGTTTTAATAAAAATTTACAATGTTTGTAGTACATGAAATATTTGTCATGATATGATGGCCTAAATTATACAACGACCGCATTTCATCTCCCTCTTTGTCTTGCACTACCATTGTTTTTCACAAAAAAAAAAAACTTAATGGTCCCATTAAAATATTAGAATAGAATCTAAATTTTTATGAGAAATGCGACCATGGTTGTAGTCTTTATAAAGCTACTATTTTTTAAAGTTTTGTAAACACTGCGAATCAAAAAGTATGGAAGATACATACTTGTACATGTAATTACAAAGCAAGGAAGAGCATTTTCAGAAAAAATTTATTTATAACATATCATATGATCAGAAAGAGACCTTATAAAAAAGAGCATGAAAAGCTCTAAAAAAGAAGACAAAAAAAGATTATCAAAAGACAAAAAATCTTAGTTCTCGTCATCACCATCATAATCAAAATGTCTTCTTCATTCTCCTAGTCCTCTTCCACCTCGCTTCCTTCTCTTTTGGAGAGTATTTAGTTCATCGAGAAACTTCCAGAATGGGTTATCTGTACTTAGTTATTCCTCCGATCTGTATCGAGAAGAACCTCCAGAGGACATGCTAGAAGAAAGCACACCTTTAGTATTAGAGGACATACTTTTTCAAGCATGTCTTCATAAAGTGTCATAGGGATAAGCTCTTCCCCAGGCCCTAACAAAACTTGATCCTCCTCATGAAGAGTAGGATCAGAAGCAGGAATTTTTAACGGAAGGAGATAGCCAAAAGGAGAGAAGTCCAAACTGCTATGAGAATCACTAGACTCCCCTGGAGAAAGAGGATATTGGGAGAATGAGTGAAGTTGAAATCAGATTGTTCAAAAAAGAAGATGAGGAAAACATGATTCAAGGATAAATTGCGGGATGGAGTTTAAAATCAGATTGTCAAAGAACAACACAAATTGATATTTAGAAATCAGATCTTGAATTTATATTACTTACAGGCACTCCAAAAAAGCCAATAATTTGAAACGACGTGAACAGTAATAATGAGTATTGGAGCTGACGGTTGAGAATTCTAAGAAAGGATAAAAAAATAATCAAACTTTTAATTGAAGTATTTGTGACAGGAGAACCCCAAGAGTACTACTTTGGAAATGCGGATTGTGATCATGATCGCAGTTCTAAAAAATACACCATTTTCTGAGTCCTTACGAGGACTACGACCATGATCGCAATCCTCACAAAAAAAATACACAAAAAATGCTATGTTTCTGTTTTTATAGAACTGCAACCATGATCATAGTCCTCTTTATAGCACATTCCTCATAGAAATGATTTTTAGTCTTTTAATATTACGACCATGATTGCAGTCCTTACAAAAATACAGTTTCCCAACCTATATTGCGACCCTGATTGCAGTCCTCACAAAAAGCAATCCTCACAAAGGGAGAATTCTGAACCATTTACTTGAAAAATATAATCAGATTGTTTGATACAAAAAAATGAAAATGAAAAAACTAATCAATGTTTGCAGTACATGAAGATTTGTTATAATTCCCAAGCTTATGGCAACGATCGCATTTCATCTTTCTCTTTTGTCTTGCACGACCAATGTTATCGACCCTATTCTTCTTTGGCCTTCCTGGTGAACGTTCATATCAAGGAAGTACATCAGCAACCTTGGGTACTCATTAGGCCTATGACTAATCAACACATGATGTACACACTGTTCATATGTCAGACGAAATGTAGAGGCAAGAAAATATAAATCCCAATAGTCATAAAAAGATGATGAAGTGAAACTAATGCAAGCCAAAGCATGAGAACAGCGAAAAGACTCGATATGTTAGTAATTGCACGAACAAAAATATCTAAAGAGTCCACCAGATAGGTTTTGGTATTACTGCACTGCACCTCAGAAATAAAATCACTAGACCTCATAATACTCATTGTCCTAGAAGCTTGAATATTGGCAGCTAACTTCTTCTCCATTACTGGACATAACATTGTAGTCCAACTTCTAAAAATTTCCCTATTCTCTGTCATTTTCATGATTACCCTCTTCCGGATAGAATCAATCATGGATATAATGGGAAGCTCGCGGTGTTCAATGATCCAAGAATTGAAACTTTCACTTTAATAGAGCATAAATCCCCATATCTGCATTCGGAGAAGCACATCGCAAAGTGCTTAGGAGGCACAGTGGCTAAGAAGTTAGTTGCTTGTAGGCAATCAACTTCGATAAAATTTTCAGACATCTCTTGGAACTCATTGTATGTTGGAGCATAAGCAAGTTTATTAAACTGCATTCTAATGAATTTACGCTTATGATCCCAGCTAGATATAGCATTCGTGAGGTTGAGCTTTAAATGCCATAAGCAATAAGAATGGTAAGCTTCCGGGAAGACATTTCGAATTGCCTTCAATAGTCCAAAGTTCCCGTCAGATATAAATGTGTACACCCGATCTCCAAATACAATTGCCTTGAGGTTATTTGCGAACCAATCCCAATTCTCATCATTCTCAACATCAACGATCGCCAACGCAAGAGGGAAAAAACCTGCAGACAGAAAAAGTAAAAATGTAATTAAATAAATAGTTGGACTAACATATTTCTCACTATTTATTAGGATTGCGATCTTGATCGCATTCCTCACAAGGAGCACTATGTCATAGTATTTTATTTAGACTGCGATCTTGATCGCATTCCTCGCAAGGATCACTATATCACAATATTTATTAGGACTGCGATCATGATCGTAGTCCTCGCAAGGAGTACTATATCACTATATTTATTAAGACTATGACCATGATTGTAGTCCTCTCAATATGCCCTATTACTCAATCACTATACAGACTGAGACCATGATCGTAGAATTTAAAAACGCAATAAAAATAACACAGATAAGAAGGTGTTAATGAAAAACATACCATTATTGACATTCTTTCCAGTCGCAGCCAGCATACAACCTTGATGTCTAGCCTTCAAAAATGTCTCATCTAAAAAAATAACAGGACGACAGTAGTTAAATCTGGCAACACAAGCACCAAAAGATATAAACAAATGCGTGAACCTTTGTGTGTCGAGGTTTTTGTAGCACAACATAATGTTTGGGTTGCTATCCACCCACCAACTGATTCTTATAAGAATACAAGTGATAGTAAGATACTGAGTCATCGCCGTATATATCTTTCATAGTTATTTTCTTCTGCTGTATGCATAATAGTAATTCAACTCTATACCATAGTCATACTAAAATTTGCGCCTAATATCTTTCGGCTTCAGTGAAATTGGCCTTGAACATCCTGAAGTATTACACTTTTCACCAAATTACTGGTGTAACGATGTTTGCTCTTATATTTACATGGAGCACCAACAAGTGTGATTCAAATCTATATTGCTTATCATAAAAAATCATCCATTCTCAGCTTCTGAGAAGCATGAATCCTCCAATTGCAACCCTTTCTTCCTTATGGATGCATTTTATAGTAACTCTAGCTTTCTCATTTTGCACAAGTTTATATTTGTAACATGTCTCAAGAGAGTGCAATAGAAGCTTCTCCTGAAACGCAATGGCTCCACATTTGAAAATCTGTCCCACCTCCTTGAATAGATTATGTCATGTGCTACCTTTTAGCACTATTAAACTCTCTCCACTTTGATCATAAAACACAAGATATAACGCTACTACTAAATTCATTATCAGCACCACTTACACTTCGACTTGCTTCAGTCAGTCTCACACAGATATCAACTGTTGGACGCTTCTTGGCCCAACAATAAGCAGCAAAAGATTGCAAATTTGAATTCGTTTTAATCACATGACATTTATACTCATCTGTTAGGATAGTTCAATAGGCAATGCACTGAAAATCTCCATTTATCACACACTAATTTCTTCAGCCATCGATAGTGGAATTCATGCAGACACGTTGTATAATAGAGTCACAACCATACAAAAGTACAATAAGAACACAAAATTTTGCATCCTATAAAATTAAAAATTAAAGCTTAGTATAACTAAAAGCATAAATTGTGGGTACACATGTATGTACAAAAGTATGATTATAAGGACTGCGACCATGATCATAGTCCTCATAAAAAACTAACGTCTTGTTTGTGTTTTATTGAGGACCGCGACTCTGACTGCAATCCTAATAAACACTTATTTTTGTCTGTTATACTAAGGACTGCGATCAGAATCGTAGTACTTAGTAAAACATACACAAGATGTATGTTTACTGAGGACTGCGATTATGATTGCAATACTCATAACACAACATTTGTTTGTGTTTTTTGAAGAATGCGATAATAATCGTAGTCCTTGAAAAATACAAGATTAGCTCTAAATAACCGAACTGATAGAGTTTAGTAAAGAATGCAACACAAAATTAACCCTAATTCATCAATTCGATGCCACGATCATATATCTTCACAATTAATGAGGGAAAATAAAAAAAATTTAAAAAGAAGAGAAAACGAAAGAAAATCATCTTCACCTGATTTGAAGAAGACGCCATGCTCAAGGGAACAGTAAGATAGATATGCTAGATGTTAATGAAGATCGAATCGATGAAGATGAAGAATCGAGAAAGATGAAGAGCAACAATAGATCAAAAAGAATAGCGCAAACGAATAAAAAATCACAAAGATAAAGATGAAAATCAACAAGAAGAGATTTTAAATATGAAGAAGGATTATGAAGAAGGGTAAACAAAAAGAATTTAAAAGAGATCCGTATGGTAGTTACTTTTTACTGACGTGATGAGGCTGTAGCGAATCAAATTATAATGCTGGGTTTTTTTTAATTATGAATCAAAGCAAGTGGCTATAGCGAAATATTCTATTAAAATATTATAAAAGTTACATTTTTAATGACAGAGGGATCGAAAGTGTGTAAAATTAAATATTGAGGGGGTTTTCTGTATTTCACTTAAGTGTTAAGGGTTTTTGATGACTTCCCGCTTAAAATTTCATTCATAGATTATTAGGTTTTTAATTAGCAAATGGATCTTACATTTTTTAGTGAATATGATCAATACGTGAATCTTGTAAGATCATACTATAACTAATCCCTTATCAACATTTTAAATAATATAATACTAGTTTTGAGCATGTGCCATGCACATTGAAATAATGATTATATTAGGATTATAATATTGTAGTTTTATTATATTATTTATTTTGGGCAAAAATGTGTTTATACCTCTTTTTCTCAAAATTATCTTTACCACTGTTGATGACCTTTCTTAATAATTTGCCTCTATGTTATATATCATCATGTTTTGCACTTTTATTTATCATATGACAAGATGTTTCTACAGATTTTTTGATTTAATTGGACTAATTTATCCTTATTTATTTTTATGGAAATCCTCTCTCTCTCACACACACACAAATTCTGTAAATTAAAAAAAAACACGTACACCTAAAATTAGGTGAAAACTCTCTCTCTCTCTCTCTCTCTCTCTCTCGCCCCCCCTCCACCCCATCTATGAACAAATCTCTATGATGGCCATCCTCCCGTGAGACACCCCATGTTATATAGCAAATAGATCCACCATGATAAATACAATACTCTCTCAACTCCTTCTCTTTCAACTTCAATAGTCTCCCAAACCGTTTCTCACATCATCTACTTTTAATTTATTTCTTCTATAATATTCTACTCATTATTTATTTCCTTTCTAATTGTTTTTTCATGGTATCTGACATTTCTAAAATCATTCTTCAATGTAATTTTGGCACAAAAATTTTCGGATACATCAAACAAATCCACAACCTGCGAAGAGATGTTAAATGGTCTCTCAAACAATTTAGAATTAACCACCCCTTACCCCACCTCAACCCCATCCCTCCCCCCAAAAAAAACCTTACCCCACCTCAACCTCACCCCAAAAAAAAAATTATAAGGATTCAATACAAAATCTCACCAAGAAAATGAGGGAGATTTTCTGAAAAACTATGGAGACGTCGGAGGTGTTATTCCAAGAATTTTGATGATATATTAACCTATAAATTAAGCTTCTCATAAGATTGGTTAGTAGTATTTGTCTTACTGCAGGATAAGACATTATTTGGAGGATGGATTGATCAAGTGAAATTGGTATGTCAAGATGGAGAATGGAAGGAATATCAAACTCCAAAATTACAAGCTATATCAAAGTCATGTCAGATACAAAAAGCCATTAGAGCAAAGAAAATTAAGCTCCGCAATATCAAGCCAAGTCAAGATCAAGCTATGCAAAGACCTATTTGAAGCAAAAGAAGATTTGAGTTGCAAGTTTCACAATCAATAGGAATTCCGTAAGTAATCAATAAGTAAGTTTAATTATCTTCAAGTTTGGCACAAGTAGAAATTCACAGTCAACTTTCTATCTCTTTGGAATTCACTGGTAGAATCCATCCTACCAATAGTCTTTCTACTATCCTACCAGCTGAATAAATGTGTTAGCCAATTTTTCAACAATACACATATCACATATGCCTTTATCTCATTCTCAGCCTGACAAATTGAGACAACTTCTAAATTGTTATTTAAACACTTCTCTTGCTCACATCACATGGACTTGTACTTGAGTGCTCTCACTTTACACCATGTGCATTCTTTGAGCTGACTGCATGAATGAAGAATATCAAGAAGTGGGCTGGCCTTTTGACTGAGATGTGTCCACTCTCTACCTGGCATGGGACACTATATCTCTCTCTGCAGCTAAACCAACAGCCAAATTCTGACCGTTTGTCTCCACTCCCTAACTGCTACAATACACATTAGTTTATTTAACTGTTAGAGAGAAAACCCTTCTCTCTCTTTTCTACACTTCATTTTTCTCTAGTTGCAATAATGTTCCCCTTCCTCCTTCCTCTTTCTTTTCAGTCGCAGCACCCATTAATGCATAGTTTTTCTCAACAAGCAAAATCCTCATCTCTGCCTGCATTTAATGCCCAACAAGAGAATCTCCATCTCTCTAATAGCCAAATTTGAAAGTTTGATCTATTGCTCAATAAATTCAGTTCTGCAATCAATAGAAAAGGTAAGAAAAATAAAAAGAAATACATAGAATTTTTTAAGAAATATACCACATTCAAAACAACTTTAACTTTCAAATACTTTTTCTGAGAGAAATTATTAAGCAGAGAACTTCTTCGATTTTCCAACCAACTTCTCTATTCAAGGAGTGTCAAGCATTCAATTCTTCATTCGGCTCTCTTACACACTTCATTCAATTCTTAATAGATTGAGGAATCCTGGTTCTATTAGTTTCATTCAGATTCTCTCAATCTCTTGATATTTTTTTCTGCCAATTTATTGAAGATAGCTTCTTTTACTCTTTGATCACATAGAGCCTCTATTGTATATTTTATTAGATTTTGATTATTGTGCTAACTTGATTCTCACTATTGTTTTAGATAACAAAGCTATCTTGTATTCTTTATGTTCTTTCTTGGTGAAGAAGAGTGAAGTACAAGCTTGGAGAGAGTCTTGGCGGTTGTAAAACTTTTTGGGGGGAGAAGAGAGAAGCCCAAGCTCATGGATAGTCTTAACGATGTAATCCTTACTTCAAGGAGAAGCTAATAGTGGATTTGAAATTCTAAAGAGGAGACTCAAGGTGGTGGATGTAGGGGGATTTTTCGAACCGCCCTAAAATTATTATGTTCCTCTTTCTATTGCTATTTACACTTATATATTATTGTTGTGTTAACTATTTAAGTTTGCTTAAATTAATATTAAATTGTTGATTGATCCTGCCAGTTGATCATGCCAACACTTTTTGTGTACAAAATTGTATCCCGTCAGTAAAATTCTATACTTAGTCAAATTTTAGTACTGCTGATCCTACCAGTTAAAACTGGGATTCTACCAGTATATTACTGATCCTACCAGTGATCCTACAAGGATCCTACCAGTACTTCAAGTGTTTGAAATTGTATTTAAATATTTTTAATTACACCTTGACCTTATTCAACCCCCCTCTTGGGTCCAACAGGAGGTATACTCCAAGTTAACCGAATTTCAATGCTTAATGGTGGACCTCGAAATAGATTATATTTAGAAAGCGACGACTTTCTCAGCTTTCGAGGAGATTACACCAAGGTGAGTGTTATTCTGTTATTATTGTTTTCAATCCGATATTTACTTTTATAAAATGTTAATAATTTAACTTGTTATTATTTCTGTTTTACTAAAAAAAAATTTATTATAGTTGATAGTATCTTGATACCATGTATATTTTAGTAGGATTTGTCTTTCTAAAAATATGTATTATTTGAATTCGGGAAGAAAATTGTACTTTCGTTTTGCTAAAAAAATCCATACAACTTTACATTTTAACAGGAAAAAATGCCTCGGGCATTCTCTTCTCTAAGCAATTTAAGTAATATAAGGAAGGTCCTTTTGAAGAAGAGATTTCCCCCCGCTCTATTCTGACAGAATTATCGTTAGTTATTTGTTATCCACTCATTGGTGAGGGATGCTTATTTCTTTCTTGGCCTACAAATGATTGATATGATTCATAAGAATATCCTGGATTTATTTCATAGAATGAAAGAGTTATCTACATAATTGGAGATTCGTTTGTGTCTTAAACCTAAGGAGCTTCTTATAGAAAAAATGAAATAATCACGAGGATTCTTGCATACCTTCATCGCAAACTGTATTCGAAGTACTATGACATATGCCACGGTTTAGCTAACATGCAAAATTCTATTATCATACTGCTATAGTCAACATTATTTTATCGAGAACTTATTTTGCTCAAATTATTCATAAGTTGACTACAACAATTTCATATGTATCTTTTGCTCTGCAAGCATGCTAGTGTTGCGATAAGCTTAAACAATAAAGCATATACACTTTCGTGAAATACTACTTCACCACAAAGGCCTATTAACAATTATATTTGATATGTTTCACCCCAATTCTCTTCTTGGATATGCCTTTAATTGATTGAAGTAATATAAAGATACCACCACCTAAGACATCTAAATTGCGAGGCCATCTCAGAGAGCGACGAATCCTTTCCTTGAATGAGCTCGTCATACATGAAAGATGCATCCGTCATAAGGAATTGGCTCACAATCGCATAACGTATATGTTGCGCAACTAAAGACTAGTATGGAAAGTTGTAAAAGTTAATTATGAGCTAAAATTATGAAGTATTTTTTTTACTTTTACTACATATTATATTATTATTTTTTGTTTTCTTATTTCAAAGACAACAAAATTTTCAAGGACAACTCCACTATATCGATACTATTGAAAGATATATTTACTAGAAATAAGAATATTTTCTTCTTCTAGTTTTATTATTATCTATAAACACTAAAAGCTAATGAACATATTCCACAATTGCAATTGTAGTTATTTTCACATAGTAAACAAGTTTATCTAGATTCTATCTTAAAAGAAAATAGTGAAAATCATTATTTTGAATCCAATGCTGAATACAAGTTAAAAAAATAAATTTTTTTCCAGGGTGATAGGGGCAAGCCGCAATAACAACAAAATAGTATACTTTTTCAAAAAAAAAAAATCAAAATACTAATGTAATATGTATTAAAACAAAAAGTACTTCATTGATCTAGCCTATAGTTAACTTTCTTGACTCTCATACTAGTCTTCAATTAGCATACACATGCTTTATGATTGAATCCTACTTCTGTATAATAATTGCATTGTATATTTCTAAGAGTATTGTTCATTAAGGCAACACATGTTTTTTTACAATTGTATCCTAATTCCGTACAACGACAACATCTTATATGTCTAACGATATCAATCATGAAAGGGAGTCACTTTAGAATGACCTTGCAATCTACATGTCTTGGTAGTCATATCTCTATATTACTTGGATCAATCAAAGGTTTATTCAAATCAGGAATTGGGGGTAATTCATATTGAATATGACTGTCCATGAAAGTGTAATACTCTAGAAAAAATGATCATCGATGGACTTTTATAGTTTTAAAGTTATCACAACATTTGCATGCCGTTGCGGGCAAAAAATACAAGCATGGAGTTATTATAGTCAACATATAAATGAGATTTTAACAAAAAAAGTTATCTATGAAAATAACCTTAACTATATCTATGTGATAATAAAATTTTGCATATTAACCAAATCTTGACACATATCTTATAAAATAATAATAGAGAAATATATTTAAGAACACATTTATAGCAAGGTAATTCAAGAATGTCCCATTCCCACAACTGCAAATCTGATTAACAATTTCAACGATCACAACAGAAACATCAATTTCTTTGAATACAATTCCCAATAAAGGCATGCAAAAAAAGCTCTTGTGACTAGTTCATATTTTCTACAAGAAGTTCCTAAGATTTAGGACACAAAGAAGTCTCCTATTGTGTGGATAACTCTTCTGTTCAACGAAATAAATTCATATATTTTATGAATCATATCAACCATTTGTAGGATAGGAATGAAACGAGTATTCCTCACTAATCAGTGGTTAACAAATAACAATAATATAAAGAACATTAACAATAAAGATTGAACAAAATTGAAAAAGTAAAATTTAAAAAGGGGAAGAAAAATAAAAAATGGAAAATAAGGGGGAAAAAACAAGAGAAGTAAAAAAGGAAATGTTAGGGATAGAGATGGAATAATACTGCGAAAGGAAAATCAACGAAGGAATAGAAATATGAAACAATGTTAAAAATCGAAAGAAAGAAAGAAAAGATTAAAGGATGAAGAAAACAAAGAATAGTTTAAAAGTAAGAAAATAACTTTACAAAAGTAACTAAGGAAAGAGTTTGGGAGAAAAGGAAAAAATTAAGAAAAACCAAAGAAAGAAATAAAAAAGCTAAAATATGAGAAAAAGAAACAAAAGATCAAAGAAAATAAAACATAATTGAATGGGAAAGAGAGAAAGAAAAAAAAAGTGAGAAAAAGAAAAGGAAAAAAATGCGAATTAAAAAAAGGAAAGGAAAAAAAATGATTAGGAAGGAAAAAGAAAAAAACTGAAAAGTAAAGAATAAAAAAAAAAATATTGGAAGTAGAAATATTTAACAACAATAAAATGGTTATACTTAATTTGATTATGTTTATTGCTATCTCAAAATCATTGGATCTAGACTCCGAAACCAAGATGGAATTTCTAAAACCAGAAGAAGTAAAAAAAAAAAAAAAAAAAAAAAAAAAACATTAGAGATTTACAACGGACTTTGTTACCCATAAAGAATAGAAGTCTTATTTCTTTAAACTCGTCAGCCACAAAAACAAGTATTCGTGCTTTGAAATTCTCTGGGCATAAGTTATTATCGAAATCAAATCTTTAAAGATCCCAGAGAACAAACATGCAATTTTGAAAATTTGCATGGTAGGTATTGAGTAATAGAAAAACCTCAATTTTTTCCATTGATCTAACTGACATATTAAGAATGGCGATAGTCTTGAACAAACAGTCTCGATATTGATGCGAGAGTACAGAGTGGGCTAATGTAGATGCATATGCTTGATTTGGAGCTCCTAGAATTTTCGGGCCGGTACCCTTCTAACTTGGAGTATCTTTCGAAATTAAAGTAACCAACGTTAATAATTCGAGATCCGTTGTGACATGATATCGAAGAGTTGCCAACGAGAGATAGACTAGACGTGAGGTGCAGGAGACATAAAGATCAACGGTGGAGATCAATGTCAGGTGTTTTCCCCCTTTCTTCTTATTAGGTAGCTGAGCTGGCAACTTAAATGCCACCTAGGATCCACGTCAGCCGTGTGGGCACATGCCGTGTATTTTTCTTCCCTGTGCCGGTCAGTCGGGTCCCTTGCCGGTTGGGCTCGTTCGGCCCGGTCCATTTCTCCAGCAAGGGTCTCTCTCATTCACCATCAAATAAATCCCAAAACGAGAGGGGCATCCTCATCATCATCAGAAGAGCGAAGCGAAGAGCGCCTAGCGAGCGAGAGCAGCGAGGGAGCGAGCGAGCTAAGGTAATCGGAATCCTAATAGCGTCGGTGAGCGTAATACCCTTCTTTTTTATTGCAAATTATGGCCCCTTTCCTCTTCTTTTTTTGTATGTCCTCTTCTCATCCGCCTTTGGCCCAAAACCTAAGAGGCGAAGGAGAAAAAAAGAAAAACCCTAGAGAAAAGGTAAGAAGAGATATCTATAAGAAAGATTCCTATGTCTGTTGTGTGTGATCACCTGCAGGGGTGGGAGTGATTTGAGATTGTGTGCTGAGTGCGAGAGAGATTAAGTGAAAGTGAAAGGGAGTGGAGAGAATTTCAGTTAGAGGGAGAGAGACGAGACTGAGAGAAAAGGAAGGAGCGATCTTTTTTGTTCTGCTGGTAGGTGAGGAGAGAGAATAAAAGATTTTTGTTCGACTTCTGGATCTGCCCTCTCTCGTTCGAGGATAATGGCGAACAAGCTCGTGGTTAGTATCTATCGAAACCCCTTACCTCTCTTCTTTTCTCGCTTGTTGCCATTTTTATTGATGGATGAATGGATTCATGGAATTCTATAGGTTCTCGGGATCCCCTGGGATGTGGACACTGAAGGGCTCAAGCAGTACATGAGCAAGTTTGGGGAATTAGATGACTGCATCGTCATGAAGGTTTGGATTCCCTTTCCATGTAAAATTATAACTTTTGCTTCCTCAAGTTCAGTTTTAGTAATTGCCTTGATAATGTGGTCATTTTGCATTTTATAATTTCTGAGGTGATTTACCTGCAATATTTTTTCAATATTATTTTATACATATCTCAAATTTGCTTCTTGTAGCTATAAACCTCTTCTCACACTGATTCTTTCCATTATTTGATGAATGCAACTTTTCTTCTTGAAGCTCATATGTTTTTCTTTCCTTTTTGGGTGTATCCTTCTTTCTAAATGCTTTATTATAGTTATATTAATATATTGGCCAGGAAACCAATTATGTGTCTTCATCATTAATGGTGGACCTTACGCTTCTTTGTGGACCTTACACTGTATTTTCCCCTTGGGGATTTAGTTAGTACCTAAACAATCATTAGAGCACACTACTTAAGTTTATTTGAAGAATCGTTGGCATTGAGTTTCTTTTAATGTGGTCGCTTCATGAAATATCACTATTAGGATGTGTAGAGTTATAGTAGAACGTCAGGTGTAGAAACAAAGTCTATTGAGTTTGTCGTTAGAGGTGGCTTGGGACTGATAGTCTCTATTATTAATCTCTGTAAATGGCTTAAGGCAGTTCTGCTGGTGGCATATTGACTTGTTAGTTAAATGCAATACTATTGCCAAGTCTTTTAACCTATTTCTTTATGTTGAAACAATAGGAAAGATCCAGTGGTCGGTCTCGGGGGTTTGGTTATGTAACATTTTCTTCAGCAGATGATGCAAAGGTAATTATGCATTTTTTTGAATGATTTGTTCAGTTAATTAAGCATGTCATATATCTGGAACTATAATATTGTTTTGATGGTTGTATCTGGCACATAGTTTTAATGGTTTGTGTATGTTTGAAAATCTCATCAATTTAGTGTCATCATGATTCCAGTGTTTCAATTTAGTGAATTCTGCTGCGATCAGACACTTTTATAGCTTGTTCTAGTGGTGTGTTAGTGTATATTTCAGTAATGAATAAACTTTGGGTGTGCATAAGTCTGGAATGCTTTATTGTATTATGAACTATCACATTTGCTTGTTGTTTCACATCTCCCTTCTGTCATTCAACTTATTGTATCTAGGATCATAAATCCTGGATATATTCTTGTACCTTTCCATTGAATGAGTTATTTACAATTTATTTAAGTTGTTGTCAGACCAATTAAATTGAAACATTTTTTTAATACATGGACATCAATAACCATGTAATAGAAACATTATTCTCAATGATAAACTATATTTTCTGTTATCTATTATCAGGACTAAGGTAGTTAAGGTCTCTGCTTATGTTTTCCTACACTTAGTTTTAGAAAATTCTTTAGTAATTATATGCAACCCGGTTGTTTGATGTACCACATCAGGTATTTCATCTTGCAACATTTAAGAAATTTTTTGGTAAAACATGTGCAATCATTTTAATTCTGATATGATACCTGTCAAGTTGAATGCAGAAAATAATGGATTTTGGTATACTGTGATTAAGAATACCATGGACTTTCATGCTTAAATTATTTGGAAATATCTTGTCTTGTAATACAAGCTCATTTAAGTGACTACCTGTTTATATAGATGATCGAAATTTTAGAAATTCCTTTTTCTTAACGTGATAGAGTTTCCAACAATTCCTAGGCTTGCCTGGTTACTCTTGTTTAATGCCCTGGCCATGATTTTTTTATTTTTTCTTACATTTCTTATCCAGACTGCACTTGAAAGTGAACACGTTCTTGGAAACAGAACCCTTGAAGTGAAGATTGCGACACCAAGGTAAAACTAAAGCAATTTCACCTTTTGATTTTGTTAAATTGAATTCCAACATATCTATCCATACTGGATATAGGGGTTGCAGCATATGAAATATATTATTGGCATATTATCTGCAGGAAGAAATGAAGCAACCTGCAAAAAAAGCAACTCGGATATTTGTTGCCAGAATCCCACCCTCTGTCACAGAAGAAATGTTCGAAGGTAGGCTTATCTTATTCAATAAT